>JAJEKB010025145.1:0-20874 GCA_022393335.1 Macrotrachela quadricornifera | reverse complement strand
AATTGATTTAATTAAAACAAAACAAGTAAAAACATATTCTGAATTAAAACAAAAATTACTAAATGAAAATACAAATGATATATTTATTATTGATCCTGTTGTACGTTCACTTTATATTTCTATTGAAAAGCATGGTTTAGACAATTTAGATAAACCAGAATTCTCATTAGCTATACGTGATGTAAGTACAATGATTAATGATTTTCTATTGTTGTATATTTTTTTTTCTTTTTCTATTACAACAGATGGTACGTCTTCCGGGCAAACAGACATATGACACAGTAACACATATGAATAAAGAAACAACGCCATTAACAACAACACAAATGACAAAGTATGAATATAAATATATAAAAACAAAGGAACAAAAAAAATAGAGAAAATTTTCTAAAATTTATTTTTAGAGAAATTCCATCTTCTTCAACACAAATTTCTTCATCTGTTGAAAAAAAATCATCAAAACAAAGTCTGAAACATTCATGTCTAACATGTGGTCGTACAAAATCCAAAAGAAAATTATCATCATCATCAACTAGTTTACTTAATGAACGTCAACGTAATGAATTAAATATACATCGTAATGAATTAAATAATATTCTTTATAATCATATTCAATCATCTCAACCAACAATTCGAAAATTTTCTGAACATTCAAAAGAAATTGAAAAAATTATTCGAAAAACTTTATTACTTTTATCACAAACAAATATATCATCATATGAACAAATTCGTAATGATTTAAAAACTGAATATAAACAAACATTTTATCTTATTGATCCAATAATTGATATTATACGTGATACATTTAATCATTGTAATATAACACAAATGAATGAAAAAATTAATCTTGATATATTAAATTCTCATATATCACAAACAGCTAATTTATATAATAATCAAAAATATTTATTAACATCTGAAGAATTAAATTTCTTAAAAACAAATCAATTATCATGGTTAGAACAATATTTAATTGATAATGAATTAAAAGAAAAAAAATTACCACATAAACAAATAAAAGAATTAAATAAAATATTAAATCGTACATTAAATATTCTTTCAATTAATCTTTTAACAACATGGGATGAATTATTATTACAATTACAACGTGAATATCCCAAAGCACATGATTTATGTTCACGTTCAATTGAATTAATCAAACAATCAAAACAAAATGGTTTATTTCTTTTACAACAACCACCAACATCAAATATTCGACGTTTATCATCATCATTATTAACTGACCATGCACGAAATAATTTAAAAATTCATCGAAAAAAAATTCTTTCATCAATAACTAATTTAATATATCAATATAATAAATCATTATATACAGAAAATCAAATTGAAAATTCAGTTAATCAAACATTAAATTATTTAGATGAACAAAAACCAAATGAATTTAAAACATATAATGATTTAAAAGAAAAATTAAAAAAAAATTCGAATTATAATCATGAAAAATTAATTGAACAAATTGTTGATGTTATTGAACAAGCACATGCAATTAATCAATTTGATGATATTGATAAATTAGATGTACAAACATTAATGAAAGATAGATTAGATGGAAAACGTATGTTAATTTTATATCATTTTTAGTAATATTCTATCTCTTTTTGTTTTCTTTTAGCTTTAGTTATTAAAGAAATGTATGTTTCATTACCAACACGTAGTGGTACAACAAAATATTCAAATGATGATTTATCAACATCAATAAATAATAATGAACGAATATTAAATAATAATAATACATTATCATCATATCGTGTTACACGTGGTCTTAGTTGGAGAGAAGCAAATGAACGAGCAAGAATTTTATTTTATCGAGGAAAACATCCAGCTATACATTATGATGAACAAGCAGCTGCATTTGATGTTAGAATGTTACTTGAAACAGCATCAGGTGGTACACAAGAAATACCTGTTACAGATAGTGATGTAAGCTAAAAAATTTAATCAACAAAAAAACATAAAAAGAAAGAAAAGATGTTAAATTGATTCGACACTGACATTTTAACGATAGAAAAGAAAATAATAAGCCTAGAAAAATCTCAAGAGAATTGATTTTAATATACCTTTGAAGTTGATTAATGACCAATCATTTCATAAATCAATTTCGATAATTTATCTTTGTATATCACTTCAAAAATTCTATAAAATAATTATAATTCAGTTTGAAAAGTCTAACGTTACATATTCTCTTACAGATATTCTAGTCACATATCAATTTAAAAGCAATATGATACTTCGAGAAGTTTTTTCATTTATATCATTAAACTAGACTTGTCCGTTTTAGAAAACTTAGTATGACCTTCATTTGTTGAATATTGTTTACTCTAGATAATAGTTAAGGGTTATTTTTGTTATATATTTGTATATACAATCGTTGTTTTGTACTATATTATGTGGTATAAGAAGTCAAACAGAGATGTTTTCATCAGCAACCTACGGCTAAAAGGCATCAAATTATTATTAGAGCGTCAAAATAAGTCTAATAATAGAAACAAGATAACCACAAAAACAATTTTTTTGGTTTCAAGTTACAAATTCATAAATTTCATTACAAACTCTTACTCATTAAATCTAAAAAAAAGAAATCATTGAACAAACTGACTAATGAACAGTATATCTATAGTATAAAAATAGAAGTATCATTTATTTCAACCTTAGGAATATATATATATATATATAAATTGTTTTTATATTTATCTTAAGGTACATGAATTACTTAATTCATGTGGTGTTCAATGGGATGGTGTTAATATAATATCATTAGTTGATCATAGTGAAGAAGTTGTACGTGCTGCTGAACAAGCTGCATTAAAAGTTATTCGAGAAAAAGGTATTGTTGATTTACAAACTTCACCATCAACAAGAGATATTGATATTCAGAATGAATCTGTAACTTCATCGTCATAATTAAGACATTGTTTATTTCTTTATTGATGTTTTAAGCATCATTTATTTCTTTATATATACATATATAGACTAATTACACACTGTATTTTTTTTCTTGCACAATTACATACATGTATACACAAGCCATATTTTGATTTAGAAGTTTTTTTTCTTTGTTTTCATTTTTTTTGTTGTTGTTACTATTCAGTAATTGTTGATGAAAAGGAAAAAAAAATAGCAAAGAACATAAACATTGTCCGTTTCATTTCTTTTTAATTTGCGATATACATAGTGTGTATTTAGTCATTTGCATGTGTGTGTGTGTGTTTTTCAAAGATGTATTGTCATTGTCTTTTATTTGTCTTTATAAAATAAAAAAACACTCATTTTTTTTTTTTTTCGTTTGGAGAATGATGCAATTAGAAATGTTCATCATTGTATTGTGCATTTAAAAAAAAAACGAAAAGAAAAAGGAAGAAAATAAAACACAAACAATGAGCGGATAACACAAAAAAATAATTTTGTAAATGAATATATCACGACGATGTTGGCTGATGAATATGTGATGAATTGATTATTTCATTGGTTCTATTTTGAGTTAATTGTTGTTCATCAGCAAGTTCTTGCCATCGTTGAAGATTGCTTCTAAAAGCAAAAACCGAATTTTAATAAAAAGATGTTTCTTTTATTTTTATTTTGATAAATAATATACATACTTAGCTCCATTTAGCATTGGCATTGTTTCAGGTAAAACACGTACAATTAATGAGTAGCATAGAAGACAAATATTTTGGATAAATTTCACCTAGAAAAAAAAACTTACTCAATGAGATTTGAAGAATGAATGTCATCTAGAATTTTCCTAGAGGAAATATTTTGAGTAACAGGAGTGAAAAAAATTGATCCCATATTTTTATTATACGTTGTCTCTTTTGGTAATATAACTTAAAGTTTCGGAAGGACGGATATACATTTTCAGATGAGTAAACATATTATAGATAACATAATAATTTCGAGAAAATGAACTCATTCTTCCAAAAGTTATCGTCCTTCCGACTCCATACTGCGTTCAATCTGTATGTTTTTAAATATAATTCTAACGAATACATTTATTCTTAGGTTTGTATCTTTCTAGAATCATTACGATCATAGAGTTTAAGAAAATAAATAATGAACGGATTATATATTAACTGTGAATATAAAACAGTAGACTTCATGTTTTTTTTTTGTGTTATTTCTTACCTGGTTTTTTGGCAATTCATGTGCCAAAGATCGATCCATCGATGGATCTGGTTGAATTCCTCGTCGTTTTTCTTCATCACCCTGTATAAATAAATTTTAGATTTTCAAACAAAAATTAAAAAAAAGACATCTTCCTCTTTCTCGCTCATGTGCTCTTTTCCTATTATTATCAAAATAAAATAGATGAGAAGGAAATGATATTTACATATGTATATATCAGTGTCCGACATGATTTGATTTTTTGTGACTCGATTCGAACTGAGTAAAACTAGACTCAACCAAGCTCGACTTAATTTGATCCACGTTAGACACTAATATATACACATCTATTAAAAAAGAAAGCACACCTCGTCCCAAAATTCCATCATAATTGTATCGACAACATCTTTTTGTGTATCCCAAGGTTTATACATGGCACATAAATCAGCTGATGTCATTAATAATGCTTCTAAACGTTCGCTGGAAGCAAAAAAAAACAAAGTATATACGATAAACTTTTATGTGTTTGTTAATTTAAATTTGTAATAAAATGTACCATTTCCGTTGTTTCTTTTTTCTTTGTATTGATAGTGATAGAATGATTAGTAAATGTTATTTTGATTATGAAATATTTATATAAAGAGCAAGAGCGAGAGAGAGAGAGAGGAAGAGGAAGAGGGATAATAATAAATAAATAAAATCACCTGTTGGAAGAATTCTTCCATGATGATGCTCACATTAGACCGCTGCACTTCCCAGTGTTTATATGAAGAACATAGATCAGCAGCGGTCATACTGAGCCCCATCACAAGTGGCCTAGAGATAAAAGCAGAGCAATCATAAGATACAATAATAAATTATTATAAAGACATCATCATAATAGTAATAATTCGTTTTTAGAAAAGAATATAAAACAAAAGAGAATAGCAATGATAAAATTTTTTTTTATAATAAAGAAAAATCATATATATATATATATATATATTTAACTTACATATGTTCTCGATTATTCCAATCAAATTGCTTATTATCAACAATACGTTCAAGTTTTGGACGATTTTCAAAAAATAATAATAAATCTGTTGCTAATATACAATGACGAATTTCATCTAACATTTGTCGATATTCTTTTGATGAAAAATCTTTAAATATATTATGACCATCAGTCTAAATATATAATTAATTAAATTTATCATAAGAAAATAAAAATAAAAATATTTTAAATTTTTACTTGAAGTATAGTTACTGTTTGATTAAAATGATGTCGTTCCATTGTTGATGTTGAATAAATAGACGCAAGTGTTGAAGCACTTTTTACCATATATGCATTGGTTTTACCACGATGATCAAGATCATGACAAAGACAGGCAACAAACAAGGCAATACACTAAATAATATTTTTTTTTTATAATTTCGAAGAAATTATTAATTTAATAAATTTGACTATCCGGCATAAAATACTAACGAATTCAATGCTAGTTCACTCATACGGTTCTATTCACACATAAACAAGTCATAGATGAGTTATATAGAAACGATCCGGAAGAATGAGCTTTCTTCTGATCAGTAAGCATAAAAAGTCGATTAACATATCTTCAAATGATTATATAGTGGAGATATATAAGATAGCTAGTTTTGTAAAGGAAAGTTTGTTCTATAAAATCCATTAGGCGGTTTCTTAGATACGTTCAAATATATTTGAAGGTCTGACTATACTGAATCGAAAGAACTATATATATATATATATTTGTTACTAACCTGATTCGGTGAGAATTGGTGTTTTGTCTGTTTTATCACAGTGTAAATTGCATGTGCAACACTGAATGCATGTGACCAATTATGATAAGGAACATTACGATAATTTTTTCGTACAGTTAATATAAATCTCATTAAACATTCCATATCAAATCTAATAAAGTACAAAAAAATAAATAAATAAATTTTTTGTTTTTAAAATTATTAAATATTTACCTATTTGCATTTAATGGATCGATATTAGCTACATCAAGAAACATATAAAGAACATAAAGTGGTTTTATATCATTGGAAACACTCCATGGAGAAAATTCAAAATTTTCAATATTTGGAATTTTATCTGGTATTGTTAATGTTTTAAAACGTTCATATTCTTCATCAGTACATGATGCATGATATGATAAAACTTCAAGTGCTACTTTACATTTTTGTTCTGAACGACGTATACGTTCATAAAGTGATGCATGATGTAAAGCTAAATAATCAAATTTATATATATATATATATATATATATAATAAAATTCTTATTTTAATGCTATCTCATTATTATTTAGTTTATTGTATTTTGAAATAGTCTATATATTATTTATTTACTTTAATATTATGAAAATGTAATAGTGATTATGACATGTGTCTAAGATAAAGATTATAAAGTCTCCATATGCTCATATATGTTCGTAATTTTATACGAAGTAATAGGATCATAATTGAAGAAATATGAAGCAAAACGGAGATTATAAGTAAGCATTTTTTATCTCCAGAAATCATTGGAGTTATTTTTTTTTTTTGTATAAAATATGAAGATAAACGATTATCATATGTAATCTGCCATATCCTGTTGCTGAAAATATTGTTTTTTTTAATGAGATTATAGTGGAATGATTTTTGACCTACTTTATTAATATTTATCTCATACTATCAAATTATTTTTAGATAATAATTTAAACTTACCAAGTCCACAATAAACAGCAAATGTTTCAAATGATTCTTCATCACTTTTTGTAAAATGTCCATTTCTTTTATTAATCATTTGAACAACACCAATAACATTACCTTGAATCATAATTGGCATACATAAAAGTGTTTTAGTTTTATAACCTGTTTTTTGATCAATATCTCTATAGAATAAAAAAAAAAGCAAAATTACGAGTTTTTTTCTTTTATAATTAATCAATATTATTTTCTTTACCGATTGAATCGATTATCACTATAAGCATCAATAATATTTAAAGTCTTTCCTGTTGTTGCTACATAACCAGCAATACCTTTATCCATTGGAAAACGTATACAAGCACGTTCATCAGATAAGGAACGTTTTTGTCCTTGTCCATCTTTATTATTAATATTCGATGTATCATGTTCTTCACGTCCAATATCAAATATTCGTGCATATAATTCTTTAGTACGAGAATCAACCATAAATAAAGAAGCACGATCAGCATTAACTAATTTTTTTGCATAACTCATTATTTTAAGCATAACAGCATCCATACTGACAAGTTCTTGAAATATTGATTTTGCTACAGCTAATAAAAAATCATTTAAACGTCGTTCACGCGCCATTGAATGATAAAGCTAAAGAAATAAGAAAAAAAAACAAAAAAAAAATTGTAAAATATTAAATAATTAATAAGAAACAATTTCATCGTATTTTTGTTCAAAAATTTCTGAAGCGTAAAAATAAAAGAAGTTCGACGAGCAAGCAGTATATGCAAATCAATAAAAAAATATAAGACGGAAATCGATATATATATATATACACACAGACATTTTAAAATTAAACAGGGGATGATTAATTAGAATATGTAATACCTCGTAATATGTTTGGGTGAAAAGCTCATTCACGCATTTTAAAATTTCCTGAAGCAAAAGAGAAAATAAGAATAATTTCACTAGAAAAAATAACTAACATATAAAGCTATTGTATTTTAATCACAAAACAAAAACCAAAAAAAAGAAACGGATTCTGAATTCTATAGAAACTATTTTATATATTTACACAAAGACATTCTTTTTATAAATTTTTCATTAAAACTATAATAACTTACTTCTTCATCTTCATCAGAAAATGGTACTGTACTTTCAATACGATAAAATTCAACAACACCTATTTAAGAAAAAAAAAGAATTGATTAATAAATTTATCAAAAGAAAAAAAAGAAAATTAAAAATCTTATTTATACCAAGTAGAGTACCAGATGCATTAATTATAGGATGAGCCATAACTGCCGTTACCTTATCATCTTTTACATAAAGACCATCAGGATATTTTTCCATATCAAGCTTTTTAAAAATTATATAAAATAAAATAAAATAAAATATTTAACATTTATCTTACCTTTTTCATATTACTAATTCGAACAGTTTCTTTTGACCAAGCAACATAACCAGCAAAACAATAACCTGGTTCAATACGAATAGGAACAAAACATGCAGCTTGTTCACTAAAATATGAAAAAAAAAGAAAAGAGAATATCTCTTATTATCCTATAATTATTTATTTACTCATCATTTTCTGAAGTAAATAATCTCATACTAATGCCTGTTTCATCAACTAAATATAAATTAAATCCATCAGCCGATACAGCTAAACAAAAACAAAATATTAAAATAGAAATTAATTTTTGATTTTTTTCGATTTTTTTTTATTTACTCGATGCAATGGATTTACTTAATTCATATAAAATTTGAGCTTTGCTTACATTTTGATTAACTTCATCAGTAAGTTCATGTAATAAACGACGTTTATCGCTTAATTCAACTAGCTATATTTACATATATAATTAAAATAAAAAATTCTTTCATTTTTTTTTGTTTTTACTGTATTCATTGTTTTTGTTGTTGTTGATGATATTTGTTTAGTAGATGCTGATAATGTTTTTCTATTCACATCTACGTGTAATAAAAAGAAAAGAGAAGAAAAAATGTATTCAATCATAAAAATCTAACAAATATGATCATAAATCATTTACGAACTCATATAAATAGTTAATGATAAAAATATAATAAATGAGATTATAATATATATATATATTTACCAGTATTATTTATTGTTGATGTTGAAATACGATTTTCATGTGATGAAACAACTGGCATTGATATTGATGATGATGGACATGTTGACGAACATATTTTTTTGAGGATTTGTTCTTATCCATTGTTCGATTATATTTGAATGAATATTATCATGTATATATGATTGAAGAAATTCTGGATGTTCACCGAGATAAATTTTAACAGAATCGGCTGTTATTGAAGATGGTGATGAGTCTGAATTGGCTATAATTAAGAAGATAATTTAATTTATTATTATTATTTGATTAAACTAATAATAAATTTTTTTCTTTTCAATGAAATAAGAAAAATTAATTAAATATATATATAAGAATATTTGATTAAATATTCAATTTTATTTTCTCTTATAAGAAAAAAAAAAATTTCTTTTATTTTTTTTTTTATTTTTTTTTTCATGTCACATTGCAATACAACAACAAAAGAGAAAAAGAAGATTTTCTCATTCCCTTATGACTTCTTTTTTAATTCATGTTCAGCAATATGAGAAGCATCTCTTATTATTTCCTGTATGCTTTCAAATAGCTAACCATTATTGCATATGAGAAGTAGTACTAACGATGACTTTTTTTGTCTTATTCTATGTCATCATGCGAAAAAAACAAGAACATCTACACGCACATCGGTTACAAACACGCACAACACACATATGTGTTACCTTCCCACTTCTTTCAATTAATTTGTAGTGTGAGAGAAACACACACATAACACATATGCAAGGTTTTCTTATTCTCATCTTTTTATGCATTAATATATCTACTTAGTAATGTTTAAGAATACTAATAAGTAATTGTCTATTGAGTTTAAAGAGCAACAAATAAGAAAAAAAAAACGAGAAAGTTTTTAAAAAACATACCACCCTTTTTAGTAGATTTAGTTTTCTTTTTTGAAAGATTTGGATGATCTGATGAAGAATGAGCTGATGTACAACATTTGATTAAATTCATGATGATCGTTGTCGTAAATTTTCTTGTTGTTATTGACGAATATCACAAAAAAGAAATGATGAAGAAAAAATTCGATAAAATAAAATTGACAAATTGCGACATATGTCATGATCGACCAAACTCTTCGTCTTGCAATAATAACAACAATAAAAATAAAAACAAATACAAATACATGCGGAAAAACGCCAACAATAATAGAAGAAAAAAAACCAAAATAAATATATGGGCAACGATGATGTACGAACGGTTGAAACGACAGTGATGTTGATGTTGATGATGATGATGATGATGAGAGAAAAAAAAAATAGAAGAACGAGCGTCTTTATTAGAAAGTGCAAGCGACTAGTGATGTATTGTATGTAGACGATCGACAATGCGAACGAGGCGCAAAGATGGTTTGTTTCGCTTATAAACCAACACTACTAGAAGGAGTTAGAGCAGTTGTCGGTGACGTACTCTTAGGGTAGCTAGCCCGAAGACGAATAATCGAAGCGAAGAAAGAAGGAAGAAGAAAAAAAAGTAACACTACCAGCACAACAATCTCTTGTTTCCGTCCTTCTCTTTCTCCTCTCGTTGACTCGGCGCATTAGTAGAAGAGAAGAAGAAGAAGAAGAACAAGAAGAAGTAGAAGAAGAAGAAGAAGAAGAATACATCATGCTGTTACTACATACTATTGCTTAATGCAACGAAGCAGAAGAAGCTTTACAAATTATGATTGAGGATGAACACAGTAATACTTCAATGATGTTAAACCTTTTGGTGAAAGAAATGTCGATTATCAACACTAAGCAATAAAAAAAGGAGAGAAAGAGAGAGAAAGAGAAAACATTTCTTTTCTTTCTTCTATATATTTTTCATTAAATCGATAAAAAACTATATCGACAACAGCAACAAGGTGTTATTCATTCAACCAAATACAATTATTTTCATCTTAATATACTCAAATAAACAAATGCAATTATGAGAAAAATATTGAAATGAAATAGATACTAACGACAAAAACAACTCTCAATATACTTAATAATATTTCATTAAATGAAAGCATTTTCTTTTAATATAATATTACAAAAATAACTTTATGATTAACAACTTCAGAGTTTTCTTATATTTAATAAGGTAAAAAAAAAAAAACAAGATAATTTTTTTTTCAGTCATGAAATATTTTTCTTACCTAGTTGATTTTCATTTCTCTAGACTAACACGACTTATAAACAATGAGATTCTTCGACTAATCTTATTAAGTATAAAAAAGAAAACCAAGTTAAAAGCAATAAAAATAAAACAGGAAAGTTCATTCACAAATAATAGCAATTGTCGAAAGATATATTCAGAAAATTAAGAGACGATAGTTTCCGTTCACAACAATCAAATTAACCATCAAGTAGTATATAACAACAACAACAACAACGAATAACCGATTGAACTCTTTCTCTTTCTCTCTCTCTTTCTGTCAATACCATTAATAAAAAAAACAAGACGAAATAAATTTCATGAAAAATAATAACGTAGAAGAATTAATAAATCTTTTTCAAGTATATACTTAATGATGAATCAGATATAAATGATCTTTTAACTGGATTCTTTCTATCGAGTATTTTTAATATAGAAACACCCATAAAAAAAAATAAATAAATCTTTCAATAATTGATAAAAGGCTTCCTTCTTATCCTTCATCTAGTTTATCTTTAGCACTTGAATGTAATCGTTCATTTTAACAATCAAAATTTATTATTTTAAAAAAAAAAGGTCATAAAAAATTTTTGTCAATAATCGAGAATCAATGACATAATTTAGCATTTAATAGGGTGTAAAAAAAAAAACACCGATGAAAAATCTTTATATCATAATTTACCTATAACCACTAAGAATTTTTTTTAATATTATTCAAAATAAATATTATGATTGAAACTATATACGTATATACACACTTGAACATATTCTATTTGAAGGTCTTCTTTGAATCGAGAATATAAATAAAAACAAAATTCTGTAGAATAAAAAAAAGAACGAAAGAAAAATAGTAGAAGAAATATTACAGGAAAAAAAAGGATCAGTCATCCATAGGAATATATGCATGCTATACCCGAATCCGGATATAAAAATGTCGGCGAGGACGTTGTAACTAAGAAACACACACATATCCGTTTCTTTTTACTAAACAGACAAACTGTCATGAAAATAAATTAAGCAGAGGGAGCCACATTTCTATACATCTGTCAGATATCTTATATCATAGTTTGAGTAAATCAATCTTCAAAAATCACTTACCTAATTTAATACGTTTGGCAGGTGGTGATGAGTCATGATTATCATCATCATCATCGTCCATTATATAATTCAAATCATTATCATCATTTCTTTTGGCCATAAGCCACCAAGAAGATTCGAAACGATGGGGCAGCGTTTTTTGGCTATAAAACGTACTTCAAAGATTGTTATTATTATTATTATTATTATTGCTTCTACCTTTTCTTTTTTTTTCAATCAATTTGTTTGAATAAGGTAAATAAGAATGTTGATCGGATTTAGTATATATGATGGTCGCCGTGCCGTCGCCGACGAAGAGAGCACTCTTCTATATAGAAAATGCATATAGTAGTGTGTGCGCGTTCTATCGCTCTTCGTCATCGACGATGTCGTTCTCTTGTTTTTGGTATAATTATTGAGAATAAATGTGAAAAGAGAACGGAGAACCAGGCAAACGAATGAAACGAGAATGAGAGCGAGAAAAAGAAAACAAACTAAATGGAAAGAACACATACACCAGTCACACGTCTATATCAGAATCAAAGATTATTACTTCATCATGACAATGAGAAACAATAAGAGTAATAGGGATAACACAAACTAGAAATACAAGATAAATCTGCGCACATATAAAAGTCATCTGATAATGAAGAAGAATCGCATGACAAAACTCGAGATTATTGTACAAGATTTATATTCGATATTCTAATGGGATCATGTTGTGTTTGTTCTCATATTTTTTTTTTGTGCAATAGATAATAGCAAAGACAATTATCTCATTCTATTTTACTATCGATATATATAATAACATGAAAATCAAGGTTTTATTTCATTTATCTATTTTTCTTTCTAAACAACCAATAAAAGAACTCATTATATTGATAAAAAAAAAAGAATATCTTTTTTTTTTTCTAATGTAATATTTCTGTCGAAATAGGACCATTAACCATTGTAATATATATATATATATATTTATGAAAACACAAGAGCATATAAATTGTTTCAATTATAATATATTACTCACACGGGAAATAACACGACAATGTAAGTCGATAAATTTTGATTGATTATATAGAATTGTTATGTCATCTATCGATAGATTTATTATACAAAAAAAAGAACATTATTTGATTGATTTTAATAAGAAAAAAAAATTCTTGAGAATTCTCAAAGGAGATCTTTTGTTTAAAATACAAATGTCTATTCGATTTATTCAATATTCATAGACGTCTGCTATTTGCCATTTTCAATTGAAATTTTATATGAATTCATTGTTTTTATTTTATTTTTATGAAGAAAAAAAAACTTGTAAGATAGATTCTCTATTAATAAATGCTATTACATACCTGTAATATTTCTTATGCCTTATTATGAATTAAATAATAAAATTTTTAATTAATCAACTCAATTTATCGTTAGAATATTTTTTTTATGTAGTCTTAACAATTTAAACAAGGAGAAATTATTTAATATATTCTTATATTGAATAATAAAAAAAAGGATTTGTTTAAAGAAGAAAAAAAAATCGAGATGATATTATTGTATTTATTCGAATTTATTTTTAAAATTTAAAAATTCATATATGTTCATTATTATTTGATTCGAATAATAATTTAGGAATATATTTTTTTTCATATGTTTGCATTTCATTTTCATTTTCATTTTCAACTGCTTCATTATTAGGCATATGTTCATCCTAAATAAACAAAAAAAAAAAAGTGAAAATCATTATTAATAAATATTCATAATATGTGTATAAATTACCGCATTATTTGGTGAATAATAAACAAATGGTAATAAAAAATTACGTCGAAAACGCCATTCAGTTACAGCTCGTTCATGTCGACCTTCATATGGACGATGATCAATTCTATAGGATGTCTTTAAAAAAAAAAAAAGAAAAATTTATTTAAATAAATAATTATTTCTTATAACTTACTATAGTCATAATACAACAGATAAGTAAGAATAATGAAAATCCAAATCGAAATATTGCCATAGATGAAGAAGCAATAGGTAACATTATCGTGAGGAATATAACGATAATAGAAAATAGTTTCTTTCAATGATCGAGAAATATTTATATGTATGTGGGAAATAAATGGTTTGATTAAAAATAAAAAGTGATGCACTATTCGATTGGATTTGACAAACAATAAAAAATTGATGAGTTGAAGAGCAACAGAAAAAATAAATAAATACTAAATGTTCGATTTCTCAATGGAATTCTCGATTAATTTTATGTTAGGTTAAATAAAAGGATAAAAAATCTAATTTGTTCTTTTTACACATAAAAAATAATCAATTATATAAAATAACTGATGTTCAATCATAATTTTTCTTTTATTTTTTATTATTGTTATTATTTATTGAAAATCGATATTATTTTCAACTATAACAAAAAATCAATTTGTCAATTAAATAAACTATATTTGTTTCTTTTTTCTTTTAAAGAGAAGTATATAGTTTATTTTTGAAATATGATATGAAATGAAAATAGATACCAATATAAATGTATTCTATTTAGATAACAAAGAAAAAGATAATTATTTTATCGAAGAATCTAGAAAATTTCAATTGATAAACTAACATATAGTTTTTTTTATTAAAATCAATATAATATACGTGATCATTCTGTGATAATATCGATTCATCACAAAGTATCAAATTTCAACGTAGTTATTTTAAATCAGCAAGGATAGTTCAATAGATTTTTTACAAGATCAAAAAAGTTTGATCTCTTTGTTGTTTATTTCAAAAAAAGGATGGATCCCACTGTTTGCTGAGTAACTCGGCAATACTGGTAGCTATTAACTCCAAATTTTCACAGTTAGAAAGAGAACACTTGGAGACATAAGCCTGTTTATTGAAAGTTTCAGCCAAAAAGGATGCGTCTTTGGTGAGATATTCCATTTTAAGCGAAATTGGAAGTATATTTAATTAAACAGGATAGGCAGAAGTTTTTCAAAAAATCTCGAACTAGTCCTTAGAAAAATTTTCAAATATTTTGACTAGTTATTTTCTCTATTAATTGTGAAAAGTCGAATTCAATAGTTATCAACATTACCGAGTTATATAATAAACAATCGAATTCACTCTTTTTTTTCTCTTTGAAACAGATGATAATTACTATGATATACAATAGAATGGATCTGGTATTGTGAAAGAATCCTTCGTGATCTATAGTAAATCAGTGATTAACCATTGGTTTTCGACCGGTTTGAACGACGTGGGAAAACTATATATGTAAATTGTGTTGTTATTTTCATTAGGAAAGCACTTTTTTTCTAATATAGTTTGTAACTTAATTATTACGGTTTACTTTGTAGAAATGATTAATTTTGATTTTGAACAATTTTCATAATTGAAGATAATGAATTGGACAATTCAAAAATAATATGATTTAAATATAAAATGCATAATTCCATAAACAATATTGATACAGATCTAATTTTTATACAGTTTATCAATATAATCAACAAGATTTGAAAGACAAAGAATGACTTAGTTTCAGTATGAATATCACAATATTTTAGATAAATCTATAAATATTCGATTAATCTTAATTGAAAAGTTCTTTTATATGGTGATGTCTTCTTTTGTTTTCATCTTATGTAGTTCTGATTTTTATATAAAAATTTTATTCATATTTCTTATTATAGAAACTATTAATTTATGAATTTTTGCATATGAATATTCTCTTTTACTTTTTCTTGTTTTTTTCGACGCAATTTTTACATAATAAAATATTTGTTACATATTGTATTCATGTAAAATAATATCAGCGTTTAGTATTACAATGAAAATATTCGGTAGTTTAAATCTATAATAAGAGAGTTTGAATGCAACAGTAAAAATGAAGTTTATATGCATAACATTGCATAAATTATTGATAGAATAGAGGACAAAAATTAACTGTACGATTATGATTTATGTTAAAATAATCGAAAAAAGAAATCGACCATTTATTGTGTTTAATCTCACAACTATCATGTTAATTAAAGCCATGAGATCACATCAAAATCTCATATCATCTTTGAGTCTTTCAAAAATACATATTTAATTAGAAAAAATAATGTTATTAATAATATTTTATATAAATTGTCAACAACTATTTAACTTATAATATTTTGAAATCCTATAATAACTTTCCCATGTCATATTACAGATTAATTGACATTTATCAAAAGTATTTATTTTGTCTTATATACAAGATGAGCCAAAAAGTAACAAGACAAATATTTTTCCAAGTTTTTTTTTCTTTGTATATATCTAGTTAGATTGTTAGAAAGCGTGCAAATATATGGCAGCAGTTTGGCTTTTATAATTCATTATTTCGTCTTGTCTACTAGTATTCTCTTCATATTTTTGGTTCTGTGCGTAGCTCTATATGACTGAATTCCTCCAATACGAACCAATCTCGTGAACTTTATACAGAAGTTCAATGAAATCGAAAGTATCCAGGGTGAATCTCGATTTGATCGACCTAAATCTGTTCGTACTGATAAGAATCAAGAATACATTTGTACCGCTTTTCAGAACGTTCTGAAACGTCATTCCAAAGAATGTCTGTAGAACTGAATTTAGCTAGAATCAGTCTTATGAAAGATGATGAACGAACTGGGATTGAAACTCTATCGTCTTTACTTACTACATACTTTGTTCGATGATAATTCCAATCGATGCTATGAATTTGTTAATATCTTTCTGAACTTGATTGCCAAACCGATAAAGTTATTTTCAAGTTGAATGGACACGCCATTCAACGCAATTGCATTTATTACACTGTATAAAATTATCATATAGTCGTTACGCAAGAGATGAATATTCCAGGCGTTACTATATGGGTTAGAATTTACTCTGGAGGCATTATTAGTTCCTTCTCATTTTCTAACATCGTTACTGTAGGCAGCTATCTTGAAAAGCTGAATAAATAAATAGTTCATGCTATTGAATCTCAAACAAGTTTAAGAAAAATATTCTATACGCATGATGAAGCACTAATTCATTATGTTCAATTCGCTCAAGACTTCTTCGATAGAAAGTTTCCTAATCGATGGATTGGTCGGTGTGGACTAACTGACTAAACAGCACGATCTCCGGATTTGATTCCAATTGACTTCTTTTAATGGAGTTTTATCAAAGAATGTGTATGCCATAAACCTGAAACTCTTCAACCACTCAAGAATGCTTTTGTTATAGAAGTAGAACGCTTGTCAATGGAATTTTGTCGATGAATACTAAGTAGTATCGGAGTGATTGCAACTTTACAAAGACGTAGAAAGTGGTCATATTGAATAATTTTTTACGAAAAATTTTTCTACTAAAAACACTGCACAAATGCGTATGACTGTGCATGTTGTTTTCTAGTTCTATTACTTTAGTAAATGTTTTATTAGAATTCACATGTATTTCCTTACTCTTAATTGCTTTATAATTATACGTTTTCAAACAAATTACTTGCACTTAGATACTGCTCAAATAGTATATCTTTGACTTATATCACCTAGTATATGTGGTATAAATATAAGAACTGAATATGTACAAAAAAAAGTATTTGCCTTGTTACCATTAGTCCATCCTGTACATTATATTTAATTAAGAAAATCGTGTGAATAAATAGAAAAAAATTCTCAACAATTTTCTTGTCTACTACAATGATCATAATTTCATTATAAAAGAAAATAGTCATATTGATTTCTTTTCTCCGGAGAATTAATGAAGTTGTATGAACTTTGCATGTTAGTTATCGAATGAAGTCTACATGTCATATAGTTTTTTCTTTCTTTCTTTGTTTTTTTTTCTGATGTTCGAATAACGATCGTAATACGATAGAAAGAGAACTGAACTAGAACTTAGCACGAGCAAACGATGATTTTTTTTCTCTCATTGGACTATATGAGACATGAAAAAAAAGCCTATTCTAATTCTATAAAGAGCAACGACAGCGTTTGACATATTCTTTTGCTTTATATTTCTTTTAAACAACATATATATATATATATAATGTCTGCAAAATCATCTATATCCTCAGGTTTACAAAAAGCATTTGATAAATATTCTAAATTTGGTAAAACTCAGGCACAATTAAATGATCATAATGAACTTCGAATCGGTTCAGCAGGTATTCAAAAAATGATGAAAGATTGTTTATTAATTGATACAAAATATACATCACAATTATTGGATAATGATATTGCACGTGTTCTTGGAAAATTAACAATAAATTCAAATAAAATTAATTCTATTCATTATCCAAAAGGAACGTAAGAAAAATAATATGTTTATCTTTTTGATTTTTTTTTGTATTTTATTTATATTTAGAAAAACATTTGAGATAAAAGGTTTTAAATTATTAATTGATCGTATTGCTGAATCAAAAGGTGTTAATCATGAAGAAATTTTAGCTAAAATAAATGCAAATGAAGGTCCACGTTTTAATCATGTTACTGAAACAACAAATAAAGAAATAACTGATCGAATGACTGATACAACACATTACACGTAAAATAAACAAAAAAAATAATTAATTTTCACTTTTTTTTCGTCTTTTTTTATTTCTAGAGGCACACATAAAGAACGTTTTGATGAAGAAGGACATGGAAAAGGCAAAGAAGGTCGTTCAAATGATATTGAACCTACAGGTTATGTACAAGGTTTTAAAAACAATGATCAATTATCATTATCAACAAAAAAATAAACGTTAGTTTTTCTATATATACAATGACATTCAAAATTAATCATACATTTTATATAAAAATAATTATGTATATATGTCAGCATATGGCATTGAATTAAAAAACTAGAATAAACAATCTTAAATTCATCTAAATAAATGTTATAGGAAGATTTTGAAAATTTATCCGATTAAGAATTCTTTTTCTAATTTTAACAGTTGACTTTTTTATAGTCCATCTATTTAACATTTACTTAGATGAATTCTAGATTGCATACTGACATGTACATAAATTGAACGATAGTAAAGATCTTACATATAAAATCACATTTATTAACTATATGATCAATTTTAAAATGTCATTGTATTGTTAATTTAATAATATATGTAAATAAATATTAACATATTGTTGTTTCACTTATTCTTGATTTAATACTTGTATTTGATGTACGACGAGGTAGATTTTTATTTTTATTATCAAAATCTAAAAGTAAATCTTTATAACCATCAGCATCAATAGGCATCATTGAAACTCTTCGTATTGGTTGTTGTGCTGTTGTTAATGGTCGTTTATTATGAAATATTTCTAAATCTTCATAATCAATAAATGATGGACGAGAACGTAATTCAGATAATTCGGACCGACATAAAGGTTTACGATCACCAGTTAATCGTTGAGGAATTGATGATGGTATTGGATATTGATTAGTAACAAATTGTGGTGGTGGTGGGGATGGTGAATGAGAATTTATTGGATTTAGATCTGTTAAATTTTGTGTTGATGTTAAATTAAGATTTGTATTTGATGCTGATAAAGGTTTTGGTCCTGATAAATCAATATCACGTTCCCAAGCAAGAGTTTCAAGCATATGATCAAATTGTGCTTTTGGTTTAAGAACAACTGATTGATGTGATACACGACGAAGACGTACATTGTCAGCTGTTGTTTGTTGTTCTTTTAATAAATATAAAACAAGTTTACCTACACGCTAATTAAAATAATAAAATTTTTTTTTTATAAAATAAAGAAAAAGAAATTATTGTTTTTTTTTATTTACTTTCCAATTACTAATTGCTCCTTTTCGTTGTGCTGCTTTACTTTTTATTACACGTTTAATAACCATTAGATCACGTTTATCATCAGCACCAATGGCATATACACCTTGATAATCAAATCGTTGTTTTGCAGAACAAGATCTTTCAATTGTTAAGACAAGTTGAGCCCACTATTAATGAAAAAAAATAAATTAATTCAACAAAAAACAAAAAATATTTTATTTTTCTACCTGTCGACTACGTTCTTTTTCACTAATTGTTATAATACGTTGATATGTATTACCCATTGAAGCGATTAACATATTTAATAAAAGTATAGGTGTTAAGATCATAAAAATTATAAATAAAATTTTAACTAAATATGAATAATGTGTTAAATCAAAACGAGAAAACTAAATATGAAAATAAATATAATTAAATTAGAAAAAAATATTTTTTTTTAATTTTATACATCAAATTCTCCCATAGTAAAATGAACCATTGTCATCCAAGCTTCAAAATTTTTAAATGAACACATTTTATCAACTTCACATGTATCATTATATGCTAATTGTTCACAATAACCACCTTCAGTTGTATCTCGAAAGAGTAAATAAAAAACTAAATAAACAAAATAAACCTTTCCAGATAATTATTCTTAAATTATAAAATTAATAAATTATATTATTATGTTTTGACCTTCATTTTTTTTCTATATGTACCATCTGTTCATAAAAGGTTAATTTCTTTTCTTTTCTATAGACAGTTTAGGAAGTTCGATGATACTTAAAGATACTATATGAAACTTCTGTTACCATAATGGCAGTGAAATGTTTTTTATAGAGCCTGAAAAAAAATAATATCATCTCAATAGTTGTCTAGGATTATAAAATCTTATTCCATCATTATTTTATAAAAGAAACTAAATAAAATTATTTTTATTATGTTTTATTTCTATTATTAATACCTTGTCCAAAAGCTGTTATAACAATAGCATAAATAACACCAAATGTTGCAAT
>JAJEKB010025144.1:0-14698 GCA_022393335.1 Macrotrachela quadricornifera | reverse complement strand
TGTTCGATTTTGTCTATAGGTAAAAAGATTTTTATCATATAAATAATAATAATATTAATCCAGTCGACATATTTTTCTTTTTTCTTTACAATTATGTAAGTTAAAAAAGATCATTTTACATTATTGATATATTGATATGTTATCATAGAGAAGATATTTATCAAGAACATTCTTTTTGTTCTTTGAATATTTTAATGATTTATGTAGAAAATTTAGTATGTCTTTTTTTTTTATTACATCAATAAATATTGTTTGTGAACAAATGTATTGTGTCTACTATATGTTTTTTTTTTGTCATTGAAGATCAAAATATATTTTAGACCTTCAAATAATATAGAATAGAACATCTTGTATCTATTCATCAGTCAAATATTACCTTGAGTTATAAACAGCTGGAAAGAATTTGTTGATTTATTCAAGGATGATACTATTTTTTTTTACATAAAGATATTTATTTATTGTATTAAGAATCCTAATTTTGAAATTTATGATAATAATCAATTGATTGATAAAGTTCGATATTAAAAAATATATTTATACATTATGAATTGATAAAGACCTTTATATATCGATATTACAAGCCTATTTTATTCAATTACTCGCTCAATTAAGCTGTTAAAAAATAGGCAATTATAATTCTAACGAAGATAATTTATCCGATGATCTTCATATATCTGATCAAATCATAGAAAATATATTGAATCGCTAAATATGGAAATTATTCTATTAATTCTTTTTTTTTTTTTTAATATCAATGATATAACCTCTATTTGGTGTTGTCAATCAAAGTCATGTGTACGTATATATACATATATACATTCAACGGACAGTGCATCTGTAAGATTTTCTTTTTTCTTGTTTTTATAATAAACATTGTAGAATCTGAAGAGAAAGATAGAGAGAAAAAAACTTCCGATGAGAAGTTCTACTAACACTTCACTTCCTTTTTCTCTCCTGACTCGAATATCATCCATTTTCTTCCCATTGCTACAACTAATTTGAAAAGCACTATTTTTTCTTTCTTTTTTTTTTCTATAGAACCGTGCATTTATTTAGTCTTTAAACAACCATTCTCAAAGGTTTTTCCTCTTTTTTTTTTTTTTTTTGCTTTCTCATTTTTTTTTCTTAGTCTTCGTTATTAACATATAAAAAAAAAAAAGAAGAGAGAAAAAAAATGAGATAGACAACTAGCCGGTCACCGATGTTGAGATAATGTTCATCATCAGAATAAAAAAAATGAGTGAGAAAAAAAACTAAGTTTTCTTTTCTTTTTTTTTTTTTATAAAATATTTGATTGTTTTTGTTCACACTTCGTATTTCTTCTCATAATTGACATAGATGCGATGAGAAATAAATGTATATACTCTTGAATAACTTATCATCGTTATTATATAATAGAACATAGCATAAGTCAAGTTAGTTATCGACAATCTTCATCACATCTATGATGATTCCAATATATATATATATATATTTATTAGGCAATTATATTGTTGGATCAATACAGCAGTTGTCATTTTTTTATATGATCAATAACATATTGAGTCTTCTTAGTTTCTTTATTTCTTAAGGAAAAATTCATTCTTGAAAAAAAAACAAATGTATTTTTCTTATATTTCTATTTTTGATAAAAATAGTAACAATTGAGAAATAAAAAAAAATATATAAGTACGATTTAGTTCTCTCGTTCACACATTTATTAATGAGAAAAAGAAGCTTTTCCCACAGGTATGACTTTTCGTTATGATTTTTTTTTTCTGTATATATCAAGGTAAGAAAGGAAATTCTTTTTTCTTTTTCTTTTTCTTTATTAATTCGACCATAGACTAACGTCTGTATTGACATGGATCGGAAAAAAGATGGAGAAAGTTATCAGAGCAGAAATAATTTCACGTCAACCCACTGTCACAAAAAAAAGCATGTGGGGGAGACAGAGGAAAAATGTACAATTAAAGTAAAAGATAAACGTTGTTAATAACGATCAAAAAGACAAGACTAGATATAAAGTTTAATGAAAGAAAAAAAAAGCTTGAAAGAAATTCTTTCGTTATAGCCCATATATAATATAAATAAATGTTTATAAGTTTGTTCTTGATAGATTTCAAATAGAAGATTAGCTATTTAATTATAAAAAACAATGACCTAAATTAAATTAATAAGGTATGTTAGTCGATGTATTTATATATGAAGAAAAGAAGTGACAGTTTTAACACTATAAGGAAAAATATGTGCGTGACAATGATGATCTAAGAAGAAAAAAAAGAATACTAATATATGAATATGCAAAGTTGTTTCATTATTTCCACAGAATAAAATTTTCTTTTAAGTATATATATATATATATATATTATTACTATACAATAAAATTCTCAAATTATTATATTTATCATTAGTAACTAAAGCTTAAGACAACATTGAAAGGTGCATTTATGTAAATATTGCTATTATCGTATGATAATAACGTTGAGACAACAAGCCAGAAGCCATGTTGTGTTCCTCCTCATCAATTGGTAAATCATAGCCTTGAGTATTGCCTGTTTGTTGGTCTATATACTTGAAGGCCTTTCATATACTACCAAGGAGCAAAAGAGGATTGAAAAAGCGGAAGAAAAAAAAACTGAAGGGAAAAAAACGTAGCAAAATAGAAAAAACCTTATGCTCGACTCGCATATACGTACTCTCATTTATAGTCAATCTAATTGATTTTGTTGTCTCGCAAAATGGGAACATAAAAAAAGGAAAAGACGAAGTAGAATAAGCAAAGAAAAAAAAGAGAGTGAAAGAAATAAGAAAAATATAAGAAGTTATTACAGTAGTCACTCTGTTGTTTAAGATGAAGGTAAACGTAAAAGAAAATTAAGATCTGGAGAATAGCTGTTATAACTTAATGTTATTAATCAACAGACTAAATCTTCAACACAATGAATAATAATAATACTTTTGTATTGATATTATTGTGTTGATTGATTAGAACAAGTCTGGTAGTAATAATTATATTTACAATACCGTCTAACAGTTAAGTTAATGTGTTGAAAATGAGTTTATATGTTTATCGAGATAGCATTTATATGTATTCAACACTATTGATGATACATCTGTAGATAGGATTAAGATAGAAAAGTATGATAAAATGACATGAATAAGAAGAGATTTTTTTTTGTCTTAATATAAAGTCAACGGGAGTATTAAGCTATATGTTGTGTAACTGTTCAGTTTATACATACTTTTTCATTAATGAAACATCTCTAAACTTTCATTGATGATTTACCTGATTGGTGATATGATGATATTGATAAGAAATAACAATCGTAGATCAATCCATTCGACGTAAGTCTGAAGGTTAGATGTAAGAACGTATGATTTTTCTTTCCCCATAGGATATATGAAAAAAGAAAAAAGATGAAAGTCAATTGTATCATCACAATATGAAGACAATATCTCCCTAGTGTAAATGATCAATTACAATATTTGACTTATCCCAAAATTTTTATAGATAATATATATATAAATGCGCATTATCCTTCGGGATTTCTAAAATCTTCTTTTTCACAAAGGGAAAAAACATGTCAAATTCTATTAGATCATATTATGATTTGTTTTTCTTCTTTCCTCAACACATATACTCACACACATGTTCTTTTGATATATTTGTGTATATATATAGAGTTCTTGTCTTTTTCTTCTTTATAATATTGATATTAAGATCGGTTGACATAAATTGACTGCAACGCTTGATACCATTTAGATATTAATGCTTTCTCTGTCTTTTTCGCCTTTTGTTATCGTTTGACACATAGATATGTGCTTATATATATATATATATACTCGTAGGAACACGAAAGACAAGCGAACGAGATCGATACGTTTTTCCGAAGTGAAATTTATTATTCTACGAACGACATAGAAATACTTAGATAATTATAATAAACGTATTTTTTTTTCTTGTATTCTTATCGGTAAGTTTTTATTTTTCTTTTTCAAAATCTAAAATATAAGATATTTTCTTTTGTATAAATTTAATTTATCATTTATATAAAAAATTAATTTTCTGTTATTCATAATAAATCAATGAATAAAAATTTGAAAAAAAAAATATTATTAATTGAAAAGAAATTTTTTCTTTTTAGCCTTGATTTGACGCGTCGATTTATTTCCTCAACACATCATTCTCTTGGCTCTTAACTTTTCTTTTCCTATTATATTCAACAATCTATATTAAAAAAATCAATTAATCGATCGTTCTGTCTTGTTCTTTTTATTTTTTTTTTTGTAATTTTACAAATTTAATATTTTTATTACATCGAATAGAATTATTCGATTTTATTTATCTCAAGGTGTATAACCAAGGACCTTGCATATATATATATGTATATATCTATTAATATTTAATACAATTTATTTATTCAATTCAATAAAGTGTGTGAATAACGCACAGAACAAATAATACTAGAACATTAACAAAAATAATAATAAAAACGTGTTCTAGTTAAAATATTCTGTACCATTTTACACAATAACATTCAACAAATATATTTTATTAAAACATATAAGGTAAGAAAGTGACAAATATCTAATCTAAATATTCAGCCAGATTTTGAGACGAGGCGTAAATCTGTTTTACATATGCACATTATGTGCAGATTAGAAGAGAAAGAAAAAAGTCAACATGATCATGTAGTTTTTTTTCCTTGTTACTTATTAATATGAAGTATTGAAAGATATTTTTTTGATCTATTAGATGTTGAGTAGTGTCCTCTATCGATTATATCATCAATCATAATTTATATAGAAATTCTCTTATATTTATGCGGTGATATTAGCCTGTTATGATATTCTTCTTCTTATTTATTTTAGAAGAACAAGACGAACGTATCATTTAGTTCATCAATATTTTCAATTGACGAGCAAAATAATAAATACATTTTAAATACGAGAAGAATTATCTGTAAGTAATACTCTTGATTTTAATAATAAATTGAATATTTTTTTTTTGATGATTTAATATATAAATATAAGTTAATTTTAAAAATATATGTATTTAAAATAATATTTGGGAATTTCTTTTGCGATTAATTTATACAATCGGATAGTATTAAATAGTATATATAAACACAAACAACAGATTGTTCTAGTCTATCACCTTCACTGATTCCGAGATAGACAAAAGAAAATTATGTTAATATTGATGTTTTGTGTATGTGTTTGGATTCTTTAAGTACTATAGAACAACTGCTATTGTTAATGTGACATCCATCGTTTGGTGTTATGTCTATTTTTCATGCACATATATATATATATATCTACGCACAATTTGTATCCGCCTTTATTCATGTATTTATTTTGTGGTGATTTATAACTAACGTTAACATCATCTATTATTGTCTATACAGGGTAGGATAATATTCGATATTTTTTGTATATGAATTTCTATAATTAATTAATTTAAGAATAAGATTTTATCATTGAAATTAGTTGTTAAAATAGATGTTTAAATATATTTCCTTGTCATCTGTATTAGTTGATCTAAAATGAAAGAATTCTTTTTTTAATATATTTATTGAATCAATAGTATTTGTTACATTTAGTTTTTCAAGTGTTTCATTTTAAATTTATTTGCATTTGATCGGCATCATCTATGTTTTCTCTTAAATGTCAACATTATGTGAATGATATATTTTATGAGTTTTAAAAAAAAAAAAAGAATGGAAGAAGGCGGGTAACATCTGTCCTTTAGTTTCCTTTTTTTTGACATAGATAGGGGACTAAAGATATAAATTATTGATTCAAATCGACAACTATTGACGTGAAAGTAAAGTGACATTTGTTAAATTTTAACAATTAACAGAACCGAGCTGTTACTTATATTCATTTTATTGATAGATTTTGCTTGAAGATATTCTTTCTTAAATTAAAACAAATATGAAGTGTCAATGTTTTTTATGCTAAAGTGTAAATGTACTTGACTCGATTTTTTTTTGTTTGATTTGATGACAAATCAAATATATATTTTTTATTATTTGAAATAAATTGATGTTTAAGCACGTATGCCCTTATTGATTTACATAGATCTATTGTAAGAACAAAAAAAGAATAAAAGAACGATACATGAAGAATGTTGATCAGGTGAATATTACTTGACCTTTAATTATCAATCATCACATCATATATAAATATATTCTGCAATAAGTATTAGGAAAAAAGCATATATCATTAATAAGTTAGTCAGACAGTCTAAAAATTAATCGAAATTCAATGAGAATAATAATTATATATAAAAGTCATGTCGTCTTTACGTTTCATCTTTGATAATGAAAGAGAAAAAAGAAAACTATCAATATATACTACATTATGTTCTTTTTTTAGTGGATTTAATGATAGGCATATTCTCAGACAATCGATAATAACACCTCGTATGTGTGTATGTTAATATATAATTGCATATACAATAATGAGAATAAGAAGAAAAAATGCAAAATGTAAAATATCAATTGTTTTATGCATTACATCATCTATATTATTGTGTGCAGTTTTATCTCTCTTAATTATAAATAAATATATATAGAACGAGAAAGAAAAAAGATTTGCAATTATTATTCATAATTTTATTCTTATGTTTAAAGAAAGCGAGAACGATAAACTTATCTGATTTAATTATATCTTTTTTCCAATACGCAAAATCTATTTACTCTTCTATCATCATGTATGTTTGTACTTGACATAAGGATATATGCTTGTATGTATTTGTCACCATAAAGACACTTGTCGTTTTTTTTTTGCTTGGATTGTTATATACATACACAGATGTTCATTATACATACATCAATAGATAGGAGAGATATTGCTTACTATAAAGATTATATGAAGAAAGAAAAAGAAAACGATGTTGCCTTTCTATTTACATAACTACAGCAACAACAACAACAACAACAATAATTAATTTTTTCCTTCTTGATTCTTTCGGCATGCTTGGATGTTCTCGAATTACGATAGACACGATAAGTAAAAGCGTCGTTCGCTGCTATTCATTCAATCTACGTAACTTAATCGGCACATTTGATCGTAGAACTTCATCATTATTATTAGAAATAAACACGCAAAAAAAAAAAAAAAAGAAAAAAAAAAACTCAAAAGCATATATATCAATCTCTTCAGTTCTATACTTCTAGATTGTTAATGAAAGATGAATGTCTTTTCCTTTTTTGCTATTGTCAATTCTTTTTTCTTTTGCATTAATGGAAAAGCTATCCTATCAATGAACATAGAAAGTGGTTGGGACGACAATGTGTCTTCGTTTCCTTATTTTCTTTCTTCTATTTTTAACGCAAATGTAAAAGCGATAATGGTCGGACGTTTTTGTCACACAACCAGAAAAAAAAACCCGGAGTATGTGAGAAAAAAAAATGGTGATATATGAAAGAGAAAAAGAGTTCTCTTTTCTGCTTCTTCGTTGTCGTCTTCTTTCCTTCTCTTTTTCATTGGCATCAGTCGATTGTGAGTTGTCTTTTTTTTTTCAACAACGACAGAAGAAGGAAAAGAAGAAGATTCCATTCCTACCAAATACCCGTTGCCAACTTTGACATTTGAAAATTGTTTTTTTTCTCGTCGTTTTTTCTTCATTATCGTTTGACAAACAAGTTTTTGCTCTCGCTCTGTCTCTCTCTCTCGTTCTCCCCTTCTCTTTTTCTCTCCTTTTCGGTGTTATTGCACACAGAAAAGCAATAGCAGTAAGCGCTACTGCCACCTTTTTTTATTTTACTCGCTCGGTACGTGCATGCGTCGTCTTATAATTTGGATTATGAAAGCATAGTTTTATTGAATAAACAAATAAATAAGATACGCACGATGGGTTGTTCAAATGCTCGTCTATTAGTACAAGCACCATTAACCGGTGAATCTAATGCAAGAACGAATAATCCATTATTAACATCAACAGTAGCAACACCTACGAATATTCCTATTGATACAACAACACGAATGCATTTAACAGGAGTTGATCTTGTTGTGGAAAGAAATGGTTCTTATACGCTTTTATTAACACCAAAAACTCATAAACAATTAATGCCTTATGTATTACGAAAGAAACGTTTTCGGTAAGAACTATTAATATTATTGATCATGATTGCATTTTTTATTCAATGAAAGAATAAGATACAAAATGTATATATATATATATATGTGAAGTATATATTGAAGACTTCATATGCGTTCTTGCACGCATAACGTATTGTTAGTCAATTAAATTAGTTGTTCGAGAGGGAAAGAACGATTCGTATGTATTGGTTCACATTTATTTCAAACTCACTTATGTGACGCGCGAGTGCATATATATAGATATATGTGTGTGTATGCACGAATCCACTCAAAAAAAAAAAATAAAGAATGAATTGTGTGTTGTTGTCCAAACTAAAAAAGAATCTTGATAACAAAATCATTTTCTTCTTGTTTTTATGATTAAGTATACGATGATGATGATGATGATGTCATATCATCACATAAAATAAGAAAAAAAAAGAAATGTTTGCTTCTGTATGATTATTGTTAATGTGATAGGATATAATCATAAATAGTTTGTGTTTCGAAATATAATGATTAAAGAATGTTTCCTGCTGAGCTTTTATTATTAGTGTCGATAACAGTGAAATTAAGGTGAAATGAGCATATCGATTGATTAGAGAATAGTTTTATTCTCTTGAGAATAATACAAAGTACATTTAGTATTCAATAATATGCTCGTTTTTGATTGATTTTTTTTTCAAATATTTTTCTTGAAGAAAAGAAAATTTTTGTTTTACTTTGAAAAAAAGAAAAAATCGGATCAATGATTTCATGTTCATTAATCATCTTTGCAGTATCAGTAATTTATTTATAAATATAATCTTATATTTCCGATATCAATTGAATTTCATAGATAAAATTTCCTTCTCTTTCATTGAGAAAAACAGATGTCACTGTAGAACTATTTCAAGCATAATAATCGATATTTCTTGTGAAATACTTGATTAATACGAAAAAAGAAAAAAATAACCTTGTATGTTCCTTTTCATCACAGCCATTGACTCTATTAATAGTGAAATAAAGAAAAAAAAGCACACGATGGTGCCAAATTGTATTAAAATAGAATATTACTTTAAATGAAAAATGAAACAGTTATTATTCACCTTTTTCGTTATTTAGAATTCTCGTTGACAAACCTCGTTCGGAACCAATAATAACTTCTAATGAACCAATTTTAAATGAACGTATAATGGAAAATAATAAAGAATTAAATACAGATATAGATAATAATATATCGAAAGAAAATCAAATAGAATCAATTGAACAAATAGCTTCTGATGAATTAAATAAAATGGAAAATCGTTTTATTGCTGGTCGAAGTATTGATCGTGGTAATCCAGATGATGAAGATGATTATATTCAATCTGATGATGAAGGTATGATTGAAGAAATAGTTACAACTGTTGAAGAAGATAAAGATCTTGAATGTAAAATAAAAAAAAAAATTGAAACAAAAAAAACTATTGCTGAACATCCTGAAACACATAATAAAATAACAAAAGTTGTTAAAACTGAAGTCACAGAAATTACACGTACAATAACAATAACTGATCAACATGATCTTGAACGTGCAAAACGTGAATTAGGTATTGATGATGTTACAAAATTTTTACCATCATGGAATAATAATAATAATAATAATGATCAATTATCACAAGTAAATGAAATAAAAGAAAAATATTATGAACCAATTAATGAAATAGTTACATCAAAAGATTTTCCATCTGATAGTCCAACTAAAGAAATACATTCAGAAACAAAACCAATTTTAAGTGAATCAACAACAGTTGGACGTGGACCAGTTATTGAAACAATACCTTTACAATCATCATCACCACCATCGCCACTACCACCACCGGCAATTTCTCAACAAAAACTACCAGAAAAATTAAAAAAACCAAAAAAAAAATCGAAATTTTGTTCGTGTACACGTTCAACTGATGATGAACAAACTCAAATACAAATACCTATTGAACAAAAACAAAAATTATCTATTAAACCAATTCAAATAAATAAATCAGCTATTGATACACAAATTCAAGGTCAACAATTAATATCATCTGATATAAAACAATTAATTATTGATAAAAAATTTTTATTAATTGAATATATTCATTCAAAAATATTTTTACCATTAAAATTTTTTCAAACAAATGAACAAGATTTTAAAGGTAGAAAAGTTTCATCACGTATACTTGATTTATTACGTTATGATCGTTGTTCATCATGGTCACAAATGTTTGAACAATTAAAAGATGAATATGAAAATTATTTACCAATAAATTTAATACATATAATGATTAAAACATATGAAAATTTATTTACAACAAAACAATCAAATTTATTAAATACATTTTCAACAATTCATAATGAAAATGATATTAAATATATACAAGAAAATAATGATTATACTCAAATTTTACAAACATATATTGATGCACAAAATGATGATATAAATAATATTGAATTTAATACAAAACAAATACATGATATTCCACAAGATACATCACAAGATCATGAACAACCAATTGATAAAGGTATTTATAGTAGAAGAGAAAAAGAAGAGACTAATATTTCTCCTTCATCTATCTCCAATTTTCTCTTTCATTGAAATATTATCGATTATTTGATAAATCAATCAGTGTCGACTATTAACCTTGATGCTCCGTTGACCTTTTCTCTAAATATAACATCTACTATAAATGATGACAACAAGATCGTCTTATATGCAGTTTCTTTACATAGATTAATCAAGAAAGAAATATATATATAGGAATTTATACATTTATTATCTCATCAAAATTTTTTATTTTTTTATTGAAGAGTAAATGTATAATAAATTATACAGCTTCTCGCTAACATTTGATTAAACAGATATATATCAGAGTGCAAAAAATTTTTTTCCTCAGTATTCCTTAGAGTAAATTTGATGAATAAAAAAAAATGAAATACATACACATAAGGTATATGTCAAGATACAATAGTATTACAATTAATAATTAATCTACTCTCTCCATCAATCTAATCAGAACTAAACATTGCTATTTCACTGATTTGAATAGGTGATTTAGAGCGATCAAGACGATTCTCTGGATGTTGGTTCGAAATAAAGGTTAGCAGATATTCTAGATAAGTTTTGTTCGATTCCAATTGACATCACTTATGAAATTATTCTTTGAACATACAAATCTTTCTGCTTTTGTGTTAAGACTTACCGTCACATATAGTTCAATTTTTTTATAACTCGTTACATCGAAATTGATACAGTATCGTTCATCGAAACTCATGTCAATTTCTATCCTGAAGCTGTTTTTCTGATAGATCTTTCATCATTATCTGCCTCGGTGTTTCATCGAATGTAGTGACTAAGTGAGAAACGATGTTGGCAATAACCTTGCGAACTCAAGTACCACAGTATCTCTTCTAAATTGTAGCTTGTAGTTTAACTTTGGCAATCTTGTATTTGGTATTATAGGCTAGAATCTTTATTGAAGAAGCAATTATTGCAGACATTGTTTCTCAGTCGAAGAATGTCCGTAACACTTTGTGTTATGTACAACTTTATATAAACTTTTCCCCACTTGCTATAAATTCTTCAAAAAATTTTTTCGAAATTTGACTTACGTGTAAATTAATAATTTTTACACTTTACTGTATATAGAGAGCTTAACAATTTAAGATTACCTTGACGGAAAAAAAGAACAGAAACATAATGATTCTAATTATTTACATACCATCGGGTTCGTTCAAATCAATTTTATTTAAAACAATCTTGCAAGCTTTCTAAATTGTGCCAATAAATTAGATTTAGCTGAATCCGATTGTGTAACTAAAATTAATATAGTATTAATAATGATGATATCTTGTGTTTTTAAGATACTTATAAATATTTTTATGAACATGTAGGTTGACAATATATGTAGTGGATCCTAATATGCTCTTTCTAATATGTTAACAAAAGATGGTTAATAATAAGCCATGTCATATTTATGATGGATGAGTATGGGATTATTCTCTCAAATATGTTATATAATAATGGCAATGAAGGTATCTAATAGATAGAACCCTTTAGCTTACTTTCCAGGCTCTATTCGATCACTTATAATCAATTTCTTTATGATAACATCGGTGATTGCTGTTCACAGTATACGACATAATCACTATGCTCCTAGTTTAAATTTCACTCCACCTTCTTTATATACTTCAACTTACTCAGCAAATTGAAGAGAAGACAGCTGATTAAACACTCAATGAGTAGTAAACATATTCTTGATTTCAGATGCTATTAAAGCTAATTCATTCGATGGTGTTACTAATCATACAAATTTCTACTTGTATTTCGACAATCATCAATTTCGAATTGTTATCAATAAGGAAACAAATTTCATCGATATTTATAGATAATATTTATAACATTATTTTGTAATTGTATTGCAAGATGATGTTTGACTGCGATAAACAGAATATCGTTTATCACAAATTAATTGTCTCTATATATAAAATGCGATACATATTTAAATTTGACATACAATTATGGTATATGAATCTCGATACTTGTAATATCCGTTTATTAAAGATAACACCTACTAGGAAATAAATGACTATTTTCATAGCTTAATCTTTGTAGAAAAATATCTCAGTCGATATTTATATTGTAACTAATAGATCAAAATAGAATTGATTTTTACTAGTAAATTATTTCCAATGAAATAAAGACTTAATAGAATCTCACGAATGATCAAAGAGAATGTTTTAAATCGGTTGACTACATCGAGTGTAGTCAACCGATTTATTGCTTGTCAGTCGCACTTGATTACTATCATAATTTTTTCTTCTATTTTTCTCTCTCTCTCTGTCTCATCAAAGCATTCTTTTCGGTTGAGTAAAACAACAATTGCTATCGTGATAAGAATGTGATGAATGCACATATAAACTTCATATTTTTAAATTTGATAATACATTGAAATTATACGATTGTCATTTATAGAGTTTTCATTGTATTGATATTATAAATTTTCTTAATCGTTTTGCAATAATATCATTTTTTAATCTAATAAAAGAGATAATTATTCTATTAAAATCTTTTCTTCTATGGTTGAATTAATTCATCATTAAAAAAAAAATTGAATATTAAAAAGACGATTGATTATAAGATAAATGAACCATTACTAATCGCCATAAGCTTCTCATCGGATTTCTTTCTCTTTCTATTTATGATTGCATCATATAGCTCATTGAATATATAGTTGGCTATCTGCCATAGCTTTTACCATTTTTTTTTCCTAATTACATACAAAATCGAACTAAATGAGATAGCCATGCCGAGAACATTTGGTAATCTTAATTATCCTGAAGCTGAATGCTGATCATCATCATCATCATCATCAACAACAGATAATGATCAATTAATACATGACGAGGTAAAACGAGAAGAAAGAGAAGGATTTCTTTGCTATATATATATATATACGTTTGTTCATATCGGTTTGTCGAGTAAATGAGAGGTCATGTCTTTTTTTATTGATGTATATACCACATTTTGACGCGACTACTGGACAAACAATAGACACATTGGTGACAGATGCATCGTATGGATAAAGGTGTTTATTTAAGAATGAATGAACATATATGATTGATTAGAGAACGACGAGAAAAAAGAAGAAGAAGAATGTGTGTATTGATAGTTCAGTGAACAAAATATTCTTTGACACAATGAGATTTCAACAGCGGTATATTTTCTCCAAATGCCGTTGGATATCATTAAGACATTATTCTACTATTTCTGGTATGTATGAAAAAGATGAAAAATCTAAATCATTGACCATAAGCATTCAATTACTTGTTAATAATTAAATTTTTTTTTCTTCTATGTTTGATTTTTATTTTACAATAAAAATTCTTTTCTATATTTAGTTATGAATAATATTGTACAAGAAGAATCTATTGAAGAAAATAATATTCAAGAATCTTCATCAATTTATAATGAAAACCAATTAATAAAAATACTTGATAATATATCTCAACATAAACCAATAACATTAGCTGAAGCAATAGCATATAAATATATTGATATTGAAGATCCTAAATTAAGTTTATCAGATGATATAATAAAACAAATAAAAAATTTATTTCATCCATTAGATGATGAAACAATAACAAATTTAATTCGTATTAATCGTTCAAATGAATATTTAACTGATATTAATCTTAATGAAACAAATCCATTTGAAAAATTTCATTCAACTGAATCATATATTTATCAATTACAACCAATATTTGAACCAACATTAGATTTTAATGATAAACAATTTCATTTATTAATTGAAAATTTATTAAATAATAAAGAAAAATATGATGAATTACAATTTTATATTTCACATACATCATTACCAATATATGATATGAAAGAATCATCAACAAATGATTTTAGTCAATCAGATTCAGGTTATTCAATGACAACAGCAACATATGAAAGTTTAGCAAGTAAAATAAAAATTGAATTTGAACCAATTAATCAAGATATATCAACACCAATAAAATCTGATGATTTATATGAAGATGAAAAAATTGATTTAGATAAAATAACACAAGAACAATTAGATAAATATGAACTTAATCATGATTTAATTCAAATAATTAAATC
>JAJEKB010025143.1:0-14668 GCA_022393335.1 Macrotrachela quadricornifera | reverse complement strand
TGTTCGATTTTGTCTATAGGTAAAAAGATTTTTATCATATAAATAATCATAATATTAATCCATTAGACATATTTTTCTTTTTCTTTACAATTATGTAAGTTAAAAAAGATCATTTTACATTATTTATATATTGATATGTTATCATAGAGAAGATATTTATCAAGAACATTCTTTTTGTTCTTTGAATATTTTAATGATTTATGGTAGAAAATTTAGTATGTCTTTTTTTTTATTACATCAATAAATATTGTTTGTGAACAAATGTATTGTGTCTACTATATGTTTTTTTTTTGTCATTGAAGATCAAAATATATTTTAGACCTTCAAATAATATAGAATAGAACATCTTGTATCTATTCATCAGTCAAATATTACCTTGAGTTATAAACAGCTGGAAAGAATTTGTTGATTTATTCAAGGATGATACTATTTTTTTTTACATAAAGATATTTATTTATTGTATTAAGAATCCTAATTTTGAAATTTATGATAATAATCAATTGATTGATAAAGTTCGATATTAAAAAATATATTTATACATTATGAATTGATAAAGACCTTTATATATCGATATTACAAGCCTATTTTATTCAATTACTCGCTCAATTAAGCTGTTAAAAAATAGGCAATTATAATTCTAACGAAGATAATTTATCCGATGATCTTCATATATCTGATCAAATCATAGAAAATATATTGAATCGCTAAATATGGAAATTATTCTATTAATTCTTTTTTTTTTTTTTAATATCAATGATATAACCTCTATTTGGTGTTGTCAATCAAAGTCATGTGTACGTATATATACATATATACATTCAACGGACAGTGCATCTGTAAGATTTTCTTTTTTCTTGTTTTTATAATAAACATTGTAGAATCTGAAGAGAAAGATAGAGAGAAAAAAACTTCCGATGAGAAGTTCTACTAACACTTCACTTCCTTTTTCTCTCCTGACTCGAATATCATCCATTTTCTTCCCATTGCTACAACTAATTTGAAAAGCACTATTTTTTCTTTCTTTTTTTTTTCTATAGAACCGTGCATTTATTTAGTCTTTAAACAACCATTCTCAAAGGTTTTTCCTCTTTTTTTTTTTTTTTTTGCTTTCTCATTTTTTTTTCTTAGTCTTCGTTATTAACATATAAAAAAAAAAGAAGAGAGAAAAAAAATGAGATAGACAACTAGCCGGTCACCGATGTTGAGATAATGTTCATCATCAGAATAAAAAAAATGAGTGAGAAAAAAAACTAAGTTTTCTTTTCTTTTTTTTTTTTTATAAAATATTTGATTGTTTTTGTTCACACTTCGTATTTCTTCTCATAATTGACATAGATGCGATGAGAAATAAATGTATATACTCTTGAATAACTTATCATCGTTATTATATAATAGAACATAGCATAAGTCAAGTTAGTTATCGACAATCTTCATCACATCTATGATGATTCCAATATATATATATATATATTTATTAGGCAATTATATTGTTGGATCAATACAGCAGTTGTCATTTTTTTATATGATCAATAACATATTGAGTCTTCTTAGTTTCTTTATTTCTTAAGGAAAAATTCATTCTTGAAAAAAAAACAAATGTATTTTTCTTATATTTCTATTTTTGATAAAAATAGTAACAATTGAGAAATAAAAAAAAATATATAAGTACGATTTAGTTCTCTCGTTCACACATTTATTAATGAGAAAAAGAAGCTTTTCCCACAGGTATGACTTTTCGTTATGATTTTTTTTTTCTGTATATATCAAGGTAAGAAAGGAAATTCTTTTTTCTTTTTCTTTTTCTTTATTAATTCGACCATAGACTAACGTCTGTATTGACATGGATCGGAAAAAAGATGGAGAAAGTTATCAGAGCAGAAATAATTTCACGTCAACCCACTGTCACAAAAAAAAGCATGTGGGGGAGACAGAGGAAAAATGTACAATTAAAGTAAAAGATAAACGTTGTTAATAACGATCAAAAAGACAAGACTAGATATAAAGTTTAATGAAAGAAAAAAAAAGCTTGAAAGAAATTCTTTCGTTATAGCCCATATATAATATAAATAAATGTTTATAAGTTTGTTCTTGATAGATTTCAAATAGAAGATTAGCTATTTAATTATAAAAAACAATGACCTAAATTAAATTAATAAGGTATGTTAGTCGATGTATTTATATATGAAGAAAAGAAGTGACAGTTTTAACACTATAAGGAAAAATATGTGCGTGACAATGATGATCTAAGAAGAAAAAAAAGAATACTAATATATGAATATGCAAAGTTGTTTCATTATTTCCACAGAATAAAATTTTCTTTTAAGTATATATATATATATATATATTATTACTATACAATAAAATTCTCAAATTATTATATTTATCATTAGTAACTAAAGCTTAAGACAACATTGAAAGGTGCATTTATGTAAATATTGCTATTATCGTATGATAATAACGTTGAGACAACAAGCCAGAAGCCATGTTGTGTTCCTCCTCATCAATTGGTAAATCATAGCCTTGAGTATTGCCTGTTTGTTGGTCTATATACTTGAAGGCCTTTCATATACTACCAAGGAGCAAAAGAGGATTGAAAAAGCGGAAGAAAAAAAAACTGAAGGGAAAAAAACGTAGCAAAATAGAAAAAACCTTATGCTCGACTCGCATATACGTACTCTCATTTATAGTCAATCTAATTGATTTTGTTGTCTCGCAAAATGGGAACATAAAAAAAGGAAAAGACGAAGTAGAATAAGCAAAGAAAAAAAAGAGAGTGAAAGAAATAAGAAAAATATAAGAAGTTATTACAGTAGTCACTCTGTTGTTTAAGATGAAGGTAAACGTAAAAGAAAATTAAGATCTGGAGAATAGCTGTTATAACTTAATGTTATTAATCAACAGACTAAATCTTCAACACAATGAATAATAATAATACTTTTGTATTGATATTATTGTGTTGATTGATTAGAACAAGTCTGGTAGTAATAATTATATTTACAATACCGTCTAACAGTTAAGTTAATGTGTTGAAAATGAGTTTATATGTTTATCGAGATAGCATTTATATGTATTCAACACTATTGATGATACATCTGTAGATAGGATTAAGATAGAAAAGTATGATAAAATGACATGAATAAGAAGAGATTTTTTTTTGTCTTAATATAAAGTCAACGGGAGTATTAAGCTATATGTTGTGTAACTGTTCAGTTTATACATACTTTTTCATTAATGAAACATCTCTAAACTTTCATTGATGATTTACCTGATTGGTGATATGATGATATTGATAAGAAATAACAATCGTAGATCAATCCATTCGACGTAAGTCTGAAGGTTAGATGTAAGAACGTATGATTTTTCTTTCCCCATAGGATATATGAAAAAAGAAAAAAGATGAAAGTCAATTGTATCATCACAATATGAAGACAATATCTCCCTAGTGTAAATGATCAATTACAATATTTGACTTATCCCAAAATTTTTATAGATAATATATATATAAATGCGCATTATCCTTCGGGATTTCTAAAATCTTCTTTTTCACAAAGGGAAAAAACATGTCAAATTCTATTAGATCATATTATGATTTGTTTTTCTTCTTTCCTCAACACATATACTCACACACATGTTCTTTTGATATATTTGTGTATATATATAGAGTTCTTGTCTTTTTCTTCTTTATAATATTGATATTAAGATCGGTTGACATAAATTGACTGCAACGCTTGATACCATTTAGATATTAATGCTTTCTCTGTCTTTTTCGCCTTTTGTTATCGTTTGACACATAGATATGTGCTTATATATATATATATATACTCGTAGGAACACGAAAGACAAGCGAACGAGATCGATACGTTTTTCCGAAGTGAAATTTATTATTCTACGAACGACATAGAAATACTTAGATAATTATAATAAACGTATTTTTTTTTCTTGTATTCTTATCGGTAAGTTTTTATTTTTCTTTTTCAAAATCTAAAATATAAGATATTTTCTTTTGTATAAATTTAATTTATCATTTATATAAAAAATTAATTTTCTGTTATTCATAATAAATCAATGAATAAAAATTTGAAAAAAAAAATATTATTAATTGAAAAGAAATTTTTTCTTTTTAGCCTTGATTTGACGCGTCGATTTATTTCCTCAACACATCATTCTCTTGGCTCTTAACTTTTCTTTTCCTATTATATTCAACAATCTATATTAAAAAAATCAATTAATCGATCGTTCTGTCTTGTTCTTTTTATTTTTTTTTTTGTAATTTTACAAATTTAATATTTTTATTACATCGAATAGAATTATTCGATTTTATTTATCTCAAGGTGTATAACCAAGGACCTTGCATATATATATATGTATATATCTATTAATATTTAATACAATTTATTTATTCAATTCAATAAAGTGTGTGAATAACGCACAGAACAAATAATACTAGAACATTAACAAAAATAATAATAAAAACGTGTTCTAGTTAAAATATTCTGTACCATTTTACACAATAACATTCAACAAATATATTTTATTAAAACATATAAGGTAAGAAAGTGACAAATAACTAATCTAAATATTCAGCCAGATTGTTGAGACGAGGCGTAAATCTGTTTTACATATGCACATTATGTGCAGATTAGAAGAGAAAGAAAAAAGTCAACATGATCATGTAGTTTTTTTTCTTTGTTACTTATTAATATGAAGTATTGAAAGATATTTTTTTGATCTATTAGATGTTGAGTAGTGTCCTCTATCGATTATATCATCAATCATAATTTATATAGAAATTCTCTTATATTTATGCGGTGATATTAGCCTGTTATGATATTCTTCTTCTTATTTATTTTAGAAGAACAAGACGAACGTATCATTTAGTTCATTAATATTTTCAATTGACGAGCAAAATAATAAATAAATTTTAAATACGAGAAGAATTATCTGTAAGTAATACTCTTGATTTTAATAATAAATTGAATATTTTTTTTTGATGATTTAATATATAAATATGAGTTAATTTTAAAAATATATTTATTTAAAATAATATTTTCGAATTTCTTTTACGATTAATTTATACAATCCGATAGTATTAAATAGTATATATAAACACAAACAACAGATTGTTCTAGTCTATCACCTTCACTGATTCCGAGATAGACAAAAGAAAATTATGTTAATATTGATGTTTTGTGTATGTGTTTGGATTCTTTAAGTACTATAGAACAACTGCTACTGTTAATGTGACATCCATCGTTTGGTGTTATGTCTATTTTTCATGCACATATATATATATATATCTACGCACAATTTGTATCCGCCTTTATTCATGTATTTATTTTGTGGTGATTTATAACTAACGTTAACATCATCTATTATTGTCTATACAGGGTAGGATAATATTCGATATTTTTTGTATATGAATTTCTATAATTAATTAATTTAAGAATAAGATTTTATCATTGAAATTAGTTGTTAAAATAGATGTTTAAATATATTTCCTTGTCATCTGTATTAGTTGATCTAAAATGAAAGAATTCTTTTTTTAATATATTTATTGAATCAATAGTATTTGTTACATTTAGTTTTTCAAGTGTTTCATTTTAAATTTATTTGCATTTGATCGGCATCATCTATGTTTTCTCTTAAATGTCAACATTATGTGAATGATATATTTTATGAGTTTTAAAAAAAAAAAAAGAATGGAAGAAGGCGGGTAACATCTGTCCTTTAGTTTCCTTTTTTTTGACATAGATAGGGGACTAAAGATATAAATTATTGATTCAAATCGACAACTATTGACGTGAAAGTAAAGTGACATTTGTTAAATTTTAACAATTAACAGAACCGAGCTGTTACTTATATTCATTTTATTGATAGATTTTGCTTGAAGATATTCTTTCTTAAATTAAAACAAATATGAAGTGTCAATGTTTTTTATGCTAAAGTGTAAATGTACTTGACTCGATTTTTTTTTGTTTGATTTGATGACAAATCAAATATATATTTTTTATTATTTGAAATAAATTGATGTTTAAGCACGTATGCCCTTATTGATTTACATAGACCTATTGTAAGAACAAAAAAGAATAAAAGAACGATACATGAAGAATGTTGATCAGGTGAATATTACTTGACCTTTAATTATCAATCATCACATCATATATAAATATATTCTGCAATAAGTATTAGGAAAAAAGCATATATCATTAATAAGTTAGTCAGACAGTCTAAAAATTAATCGAAATTCAATGAGAATAATAATTATATATAAAAGTCATGTCGTCTTTACGTTTCATCTTTGATAATGAAAGAGAAAAAAAAACTATCAATATATACTACATTATGTTCTTTTTTTAGTGGATTTAATGATAGGCATATTCTCAGACAATCGATAATAACACCTCGTATGTGTGTATGTTAATATATAATTGCATATACAATAATGAGAATAAGAAGAAAAAAATGCAAAATGTAAAATATCAATTGTTTTATGCATTACATCATCTATATTATTGTGTGCAGTTTTATCTCTCTTAATTATAAATAAATATATATAGAACGAGAAAGAAAAAAGATTTGTAATTATTATTCATAATTTTATTCTTATGTTTAAAGAAAGCGAGAACGATAAACTTATCTGATTTAATTATATCTTTTTTCCAATACGCAAAATCTATTTACTCTTCTATCATCATGTGTGTTTGTACTTGACATAAGGATATATGCTTGTATGTATTTGTCACCATAAAGACACTTGTCGTTTTTTTTTGCTTGGATTGTTATATACATACACAGATGTTCATTATACATACATCAATAGATAGGAGAGATATTGCTTACTATAAAGATTATGTGAAGAAAGAAAAAGAAAACGATGTTGCCTTTCTATTTACATAACTACAGCAACAACAACAACAACAACAACAATAATTAATTTTTTCCTTCTTGATTCTTTCGGCATGCTTGGATGTTCTCGAATTACGATAGACACGATAAGTAAAAGCGTCGTTCGCTGCTATTCATTCAATCTACGTAACTTAATCGGCACATTTGATCGTAGAACTTCATTATTATTATTAGAAACAAACACGCAAAAAAAAAAAAAAAAGAAAAAAAAACTCAAAAGCATATATATCAATCTCTTCAGTTCTATACTTCTAGATTGTTAACGAAAGATGAATGTCTTTTCCTTTTTTGCTATTGTCAATTCTTTTTTCTTTTGCATTAATGGAAAAGCTATCCTATCAATGAACATAGAAAGTGGTTGGGACGACAATGTGTCTTCGTTTCCTTATTTTCTTTCTTCTATTTTTAACGCAAATGTAAAAGCGATAATGGTCGGACGTTTTTGTCACACAACCAGAAAAAAAAACCGAGTATGTGAGAAAAAAAAATGGTGATATATGAAAGAGAAAAAGAGTTCTCTTTTCTGCTTCTTCGTTGTCGTCTTCTTTCCTTCTCTTTTTCATTGGCATCAGTCGATTGTGAGTTGTCTTTTTTTTTCAACAACGACAGAAGAAGGAAAAGAAGAAGATTCCATTCCTACCAAATACCCGTTGCCAACTTTGACATTTGAAAATTGTTTTTTTTCTCGTCGTTTTTTCTTCATCATCGTTTGACAAACAAGTTTTTGCTCTCGCTCAGTCTCTCTCTCTCGTTCTCTCCTTCTCTTTTTCTCTCATTTTCGGTGTTATTGCACACAGAAAAGCAATAGCAGTAAGCGCTACTGCCACCTTTTTTTATTTTACTCGCTCTGTACGTGCATGCGTCGTCTTATAATTTGGATTATGAAAGCATAGTTTTATTGAATAAACAAAAATAAATAAGATACGCACGATGGGTTGTTCAAATGCTCGTCTATTAGTACAAGCACCATTAACCGGTGAATCTAATGCAAGAACGAATAATCCATTATTAACATCAACAGTAGCAACACCTACGAATGTTCCTATTGATACAACAACACGAATGCATTTAACAGGAGTTGATCTTGTTGTGGAAAGAAATGGTTCTTATACGCTTTTATTAACACCAAAAACTCATAAACAATTAATGCCTTATGTATTACGAAAGAAACGTTTTCGGTAAGAACTATTAATATTATTGATCATGATTGCATTTTTTATTCAATGAAAGAATAAGATACAAAATGTATATATATATATATGTGAAGTATATATTGAAGACTTCATATGCGTTCTTGCACGCATAACGTATTGTTAGTCAATTAAATTAGTTGTTCGAGAGGGAAAGAACGATTCGTATGTATTGGTTCACATTTATTTCAAACTCACTTATGTGACGCGCGAGTGCATATATATAGATATATGTGTGTGTATGCACGAATCCACTCAAAAAAAAATAAAGAATGAATTGTGTGTTGTTGTCCAAACTAAAAAAGAATTTTGATAACAAAATCATTTTCTTCTTGTTTTTTATGATTAAGTATACGATGATGATGATGATGATGTCATATCATCACATAAAATAAGAAAAAAAGAAATGTTTGCTTCTGTATGATTATTGTTAATGTGATAGGATATAATCATAAATAGTTTGTGTTTCGAAATATAATGATTAAAGAATGTTTCCTGCTGAGCTTTTATTATTAGTGTCGATAACAGTGAAATTAAGGTGAAATGAGCATATTGATTGATTAGAGAATAGTTTTATTCTCTTGAGAATAACACAAAGTACATTTAGTATTCAATAATATGCTCGTTTTTGATTGATTCTTTTTTCAAATATTTTTCTTGAAGAAAAAAAATTTTTGTTTTACTTTGAAAAAAAGAAAGAATCGGATCAATGATTTCATGTTCATTAATCATCTTTGCAGTATCAGTAATTTATTTATAAATATAATCTTATATTTCCGATATCAATTGAATTTCATAGATAAAATTTCCTTCTCTTTCATTGAGAAAAACAGATGTCACTGTAGAACTATTTCAAGCATAATAATCGATATTTCTTGTGAAATACTTGATTAATACGAAAAGAAAAAAATAACCTTGTATGTTCCTTTTCATCACAGCCATTGACTCTATTAATAGTGAAATAAAGAAAAAAAAGCACACGATGGTGCCAAATTGTATTAAAATAGAATATTACTTTAAATGAAAAATGAAACAGTTATTATTCACCTTTTTCGTCATTTAGAATTCTCGTTGACAAACCTCGTTCGGAACCAATATTAACTTCTAATGAACCAATTTTAAATGAACGTATAATGGAAAATAATAAAGAATTAAATACAGATATAGATAATGATATATCGAAAGAAAATCAAATAGAATCAATTGAACAAATAGCATCTGATGAATTAAATAAAATTGAAAATCGTTTTATTGCTGGTCGAAGTATTGATCATGGTAATCCAGATGATGAAGATGATTATATTCAATCTGACGATGAAGGTATGATTGAAGAAATAGTTACAACTGTTGAAGAAGATAAAGATCTTGAATGTAAAATAAAAAAAAAAATTGAAACAAAAAAAAACTATTGCTGAACATCCTGAAACACATAATAAAATAACAAAAGTTGTTAAAACTGAAGTTACAGAAATTACACGTACAATAACAATAACTGATCAACATGATCTTGAACGTGCAAAACGTGAATTAGGTATTGATGATGTTACAAAATTTTTACCATCATGGAATAATAATAATAATAATCAATTATCACAAGTAAATGAAATAAAAGAAAAATATTATGAACCAATTAATGAAATAGTTACATCAAAAGATTTTCCATCTGATAGTCCAACTAAAGAAATACATTCAGAAACAAAACCAATTTTAAGTGAATCAACAACAGTTGGACGTGGTCCAGTTATTGAAACAATACCTTTACAATCATCATCACCACCACCACCACCGGCAATTTCTCAACAAATACTACCAGAAAAATTAAAAAAACCAAAAAAAAAATCGAATTTTTGTTCATGTACACGTTCAACTGATGATGAACAAAATCAAATACAAATACCTATTGAACAAAAACAAAAATTATCTATTAAACCAATTCAAATAAGTAAATCAGCTATTGATACACAAATTCAAGGTCAACAATTAATATCATCTGATATAAAACAATTAATTATTGATAAAAAATTTTTCTTAATTGAATATATTCATTCAAAAATGTTTTCACCATTAAAATTTTTTCAAACAAATGAACAAGATTTTAAAGGTAGAAAAATTTCATCACGTATACTTGATTTATTACGTTATGATCGTTGTTTATCATGGTCACAAATGTTTGAACAATTAAAAGATGAATATGAAAATTATTTACCAATAAATTTAATGCATATAATGATTAAAACATATGAAAATTTATTTACAACAAAACAATCAAATTTATTGAATACATTTTCAACAATTCACAATGAAAATGATATTAAATATATACAAGAAAATAATGATTATACTCAAATTTTACAAACATATATTAACGAACAAAATGGTGATATAGATAATATTGAATTTAATACAAAACAAATACATGATATTCCACAAGATACATCACTAGATCATGAACAACCAATTGATAAAGGTATTTATAGTAGAAGAGAAAAAGAAGAGACTAATATTTCTCCTTCATCTATCTCCAATTTTCTCTTTCATTGAAATATTATCGATTATTTGATAAATCAATCAGTGTCGACTATTAACCTTGATGCTCCGTTGACCTTTTCTCTAAATATAACATCTACTATAAATGATGACAACAAGATCGTCTTATATGCAGTTTCTTTACATAGATTAATCAAGAAAGAAATATATATATAGGAATTTATACATTTATTATCTCATCAAAATTTTTTATTTTTTTATTGAAGAGTAAATGTATAATAAATTATACAGCTTCTCGCTAACATTTGATTAAACAGATATATATCAGAGTGCAAAAAATTTTTTTCCTCAGTATTCCTTAGAGTAAATTTGATGAATAAAAAAAAATGAAATACATACACATAAGGTATATGTCAAGATACAATAGTATTACAATTAATAATTAATCTACTCTCTCCATCAATCTAATCAGAACTAAACATTGCTATTTCACTGATTTGAATAGGTGATTTAGAGCGATCAAGACGATTCTCTGGATGTTGGTTCGAAATAAAGGTTAGCAGATATTCTAGATAAGTTTTGTTCGATTCCAATTGACATCACTTATGAAATTATTCTTTGAACATACAAATCTTTCTGCTTTTGTGTTAAGACTTACCGTCACATATAGTTCAATTTTTTTATAACTCGTTACATCGAAATTGATACAGTATCGTTCATCGAAACTCATGTCAATTTCTATCCTGAAGCTGTTTTTCTGATAGATCTTTCATCATTATCTGCCTCGGTGTTTCATCGAATGTAGTGACTAAGTGAGAAACGATGTTGGCAATAACCTTGCGAACTCAAGTACCACAGTATCTCTTCTAAATTGTAGCTTGTAGTTTAACTTTGGCAATCTTGTATTTGGTATTATAGGCTAGAATCTTTATTGAAGAAGCAATTATTGCAGACATTGTTTCTCAGTCGAAGAATGTCCGTAACACTTTGTGTTATGTACAACTTTATATAAACTTTTCCCCACTTGCTATAAATTCTTCAAAAAATTTTTTCGAAATTTGACTTACGTGTAAATTAATAATTTTTACACTTTACTGTATATAGAGAGCTTAACAATTTAAGATTACCTTGACGGAAAAAAAGAACAGAAACATAATGATTCTAATTATTTACATACCATCGGGTTCGTTCAAATCAATTTTATTTAAAACAATCTTGCAAGCTTTCTAAATTGTGCCAATAAATTAGATTTAGCTGAATCCGATTGTGTAACTAAAATTAATATAGTATTAATAATGATGATATCTTGTGTTTTTAAGATACTTATAAATATTTTTATGAACATGTAGGTTGACAATATATGTAGTGGATCCTAATATGCTCTTTCTAATATGTTAACAAAAGATGGTTAATAATAAGCCATGTCATATTTATGATGGATGAGTATGGGATTATTCTCTCAAATATGTTATATAATAATGGCAATGAAGGTATCTAATAGATAGAACCCTTTAGCTTACTTTCCAGGCTCTATTCGATCACTTATAATCAATTTCTTTATGATAACATCGGTGATTGCTGTTCACAGTATACGACATAATCACTATGCTCCTAGTTTAAATTTCACTCCACCTTCTTTATATACTTCAACTTACTCAGCAAATTGAAGAGAAGACAGCTGATTAAACACTCAATGAGTAGTAAACATATTCTTGATTTCAGATGCTATTAAAGCTAATTCATTCGATGGTGTTACTAATCATACAAATTTCTACTTGTATTTCGACAATCATCAATTTCGAATTGTTATCAATAAGGAAACAAATTTCATCGATATTTATAGATAATATTTATAACATTATTTTGTAATTGTATTGCAAGATGATGTTTGACTGCGATAAACAGAATATCGTTTATCACAAATTAATTGTCTCTATATATAAAATGCGATACATATTTAAATTTGACATACAATTATGGTATATGAATCTCGATACTTGTAATATCCGTTTATTAAAGATAACACCTACTAGGAAATAAATGACTATTTTCATAGCTTAATCTTTGTAGAAAAATATCTCAGTCGATATTTATATTGTAACTAATAGATCAAAATAGAATTGATTTTTACTAGTAAATTATTTCCAATGAAATAAAGACTTAATAGAATCTCACGAATGATCAAAGAGAATGTTTTAAATCGGTTGACTACATCGAGTGTAGTCAACCGATTTATTGCTTGTCAGTCGCACTTGATTACTATCATAATTTTTTCTTCTATTTTTCTCTCTCTCTCTGTCTCATCAAAGCATTCTTTTCGGTTGAGTAAAACAACAATTGCTATCGTGATAAGAATGTGATGAATGCACATATAAACTTCATATTTTTAAATTTGATAATACATTGAAATTATACGATTGTCATTTATAGAGTTTTCATTGTATTGATATTATAAATTTTCTTAATCGTTTTGCAATAATATCATTTTTTAATCTAATAAAAGAGATAATTATTCTATTAAAATCTTTTCTTCTATGGTTGAATTAATTCATCATTAAAAAAAAAATTGAATATTAAAAAGACGATTGATTATAAGATAAATGAACCATTACTAATCGCCATAAGCTTCTCATCGGATTTCTTTCTCTTTCTATTTATGATTGCATCATATAGCTCATTGAATATATAGTTGGCTATCTGCCATAGCTTTTACCATTTTTTTTTCCTAATTACATACAAAATCGAACTAAATGAGATAGCCATACCGAGAACATTTGGTAATCTTAATTATCCTGAAGCTGAATGCTGATCATCATCATCATCATCATCAACAACAGATAATGATCAATTAATACATGACGAGGTAAAACGAGAAGAAAGAGAAGGATTTCTTTGCTATATATATATAGGTTGGTTCACATCGGTTTGTCGAGTAAATGAGAGGTCATGTCTTTTTTTATTGATGTATATACCACATTTTGACGCGACTACTGGACAAACAATAGACACATTGGTGACAGATGCATCGTATGGATAAAGGTGTTTATTTAAGAATGAATGAACATATATGATTGATTAGAGAACGACGAAAAAGAAGAAGAAGAAAAAGAATGTGTGTATTGATAGTTCAGTGAACAAGATATTCTTTGACACAATGAGATTTCAACAGCGGTATATTTTCTCTAAATGCCGTTGGATATCATTAAGACATTATTCTACTATTTCTGGTATGTATAAAAAAGATGAAAAATCTAAATCATTGACCATAAGCATTCAAATACTTGTTAATAATTAATTTTTTTTTTCTTCTATGTTTGATTTTTATTTTACAATAAAAATTCTTTTCTATATTTAGTTATGAATAATATTGTACAAGAAGAATCTATTGAAGAAAATAATATTCAAGAATCTTCATCAATTTATAATGAAAACCAATTAATAAGAATACTTGATAATATATCTCAACATAAACCAATAACATTAGCTGAAGCAATAGCATATAAATATATTGATATTGAAGATCCTAAATTAAGTTTATCAGATGATATAATAAAACAAATAAAAAATTTATTTCATCCATTAGATGATGAATCAATAACAAATTTAATTCGTATTAATCGTTCAAATGAATATTTAACTGATATTAATCTTAATGAAACAAATCCATTTGAAAAATTTCATTCAACTGAACCATATATTTATCAATTACAACCAATATTTGAACCAACATTAGATTTTAATGATAAACAATTTCATTTATTAATTGAAAATTTATTAAATAATAAAGAAAAATATGATGAATTACAATTTTATATTTCACATACATCATTACCAATATATGATATGAAAGAATCATCAACAAATGATTTTAGTCAATCAGATTCAGGTTATTCAATGACAACAGCAACATATGAAAGTTTAGCAAGTAAAATAAAAATTGAATTTGAACCAATTAATCAAGATATATCAACACCAATAAAATCTGATGATTTATATGAAGATGAAAAAATTGATTTAGATAAAATAACACAAGAACAATTAGATAAATATGAACTTAATCATGATTTAATTCAAATAATTAAATC
>JAJEKB010025140.1:83249-102573 GCA_022393335.1 Macrotrachela quadricornifera | reverse complement strand
TTTTTGGATGCATTAACACTTGAAATCTTCTTTTTCATATATTTATATTGTACAACATTCGTACAGTGCAGGAATTTTCAAGGTAAAAAGAAATGAAGTATTGGTTTAGTAAAAAAAAGAAAAAAAGAAATGAGAATTATAAAGAGAAAAAGTGAAACGAAATATGAAATCAACAAAAAAAATCAAAAAAAGAAAGATGCTGAGAGAGAGAAAAAAAGCCAATCATGAGTCAAGATTACTCAACACTTGAGTAAAACTAAACAATAGAGCAGTTTTATCTACATTGATTAAAGATATCATATCTATAAATATCATATAACGAAAAAAGTTTTTACCCTTACCAACATTCTTAGGGAAAAAATCGGTTATTATAAATCATAGCAAATGTATTTATTATTTTGCTTTCAAATCGTCACGTATGTATGTATATTATTTATTTAATCTGTTTTCTCCTATTATGATAATCATGGAAATGTTTTGGATCATAGACCTTGGTATGACAAACGTCAAACAGATGTCTTTTTTTTTATTCTTTGAGAAAATTTATCATCTGTACCTTTCTTTTATTATCATTTTTGACAAAAGATGATTTGTAAATATTATGAGTCAGAATACACAGATTTTTCTATTTAAATAGATTAATATAAGCTAAAAAAAGAATTTCTTTATTAATGTCATCTGATTCTCAACCATCAATTCGTGGTTATTGGAAAGGAAAAATTAAAAAAATTATTAAACCAAATATTACATCATCTATTCGTGAACATATTATATCAAATGAAACATATCAGAATTTTCATGAAAAATATCATGATCTTAAAGATACATTTAAAAATCGTACAAATTTCGAAACAATCGTAAATAAATCAAAAGGATTATTACCTGGAGTATTTCCATCAAAGGATAATCAAACGTATGCAAAAGGTTTTTATGATTCATTATTTAGTTCACAAGAAGAACAAGATATTTATTTCAAAGTAGCAATTATCTGTTTATGGATTATTGCAATATTATGCATTATACCAACAATAATTACTCTATTTATACCTGATGTTCGAAATCGATCAAATTCACTAAACTCAACAAATTCAAGAAATTCAAAAAATTCAACGAATTCAAAAAAATCAAAAAATTCATCTGGTGTTAAAATGGTATTTTTTCATATACTTTTATGTGAATTATTTTACCTTATTTATATTTTATTATCAATGATTAATGTGGCACAAAATTTTCAATTAAATTCTTTCTTATGTGATTTTGCTAATTATGGTTTGTATATTTATTATTAGTTTTTTCATGTAATTTTGAATAGTTATAAGTAAGAAAAAAGATTACATTGATTGATTACGAGATTAGTTAATATATTAGTCCTTTTAAAGGAATTTTAAATTAAATTTGAATTATGATAGTAATCTATGAAAATATCTAAAGAAAAACTATGTATTTTAAAATCAGATTCATCTGTAAATAATTCAAACGTTCTTGTAATGTACAGAAAAAAATATACAATTGTGCAATACTTATCATTAATTTCTTTTTAACGTATAGAATGGGATAAAAATAAAGTTATAAATAGAAATATAAAAGCTTCATATGATTCTTAGTTTTGAGAGCCATGAACGCATTCTAACATAACGAATTGATCTGTTCTAATAGATTGTTATTTCGCAAAATCTCTGAATCTATTTCATTCATTTCGAATTCGTATAATATATGATAGTCATACAAGTTTTTAACGTTGTAGCGATTGGAAAGAGAATTTTATAATCACGATTATAATATATACATTTAAAATTTCAACAATTTTAATGCATAAATTTAGTGCTTCGTATTTAACTAAGAAAAGACATCGAACACTTCATACAGTAATTATAATAACAATAACAAATAATATATGTCAATTGATGTAGTAATATTTACATAAAAAAGAAAATTGAAAGAAGAAAAAAATGAAGAAAAAACATATAGTTAGATAATTTACTTGTCATTTTCACTATTGATCGATCACGTTCGTTCTCTGATGCGAAATCAACGTTACATATATATCAAAAACTCAATGGAATATGTTACGAAGAAGATAAAACCGACCGCTAAACAATTATTTTTATGCATCTAGATGCAATGTAACATTTGTTATCATGATCATAGTCAAAAGAAAATGAATTATGCAAGAACCAGCTTTTTTAAAGTCTTGCTGTAGAGAGAACTCCTTTTGAATTTATTCGCAGTTTATATTAAAAAAAAATTCTTACATATTCGTTATTTGATTAATTTAGGCTACGAATGTTAGTCATATCATTTGAATATTGCTTTACTCGATGTAATTTAAAATGTATTAAGTAAAAAACCATAAAAAAATTTTGCTACAATTTTGTTTTTGATTCAAACATTTGTTTTTCCTGTGATTCTCATCTTCGTCACGATAAAGTTTTATTTTTTAGTCCTACACATTCCTACGAAAGACTCTATTTTGGATAGTTCGTATGAATTTTGAACTGTTTTAGTTTTAAACGCAAAAAATATTTGAATATTAACGCTGTTTATTAATATAATGAAATCAAAAATTTATTTTAAAGGATATTATCAATTTTCATTAAAGAATATTCTTTAAGAAATGAATACAGATATTCTGATAAAACTTTGATGTATGTAAAGATTAGCAATAGCTAATAGATCCGACAAGTTTTAAATATTCTCATATCAAAATAAATACTATTTTATCTAATGTGTGGATTGTAAAAGTGACGCCTGTCAAAAAACGAAATTCTTCCCTCGAGGTTCGAGATGATTGTATGGCAGAGGTGCGGTGGCGACAAATTTTCTAGGAAGAAATTTGAAAAATCTATGATTTCGCATAGAATTTGTGTTCATTTACGTTATTCTATATAGCAACAGGTCCAGTTCGAATGAATTGCAGCCTTCGAAATTAAAATATTTTGTTGAGTACTATGACGGTAGCGACGCGACAATGGCAAGTTATTTTAGTGATATGCCGCGGAGGTGGTGCAGTACTAGCAAATTCACTATCGTCACAGATAACTCTGCTGCACACGTATATTATGTTTTTATTTTCTTGAAATTTCAAATCACTTTTCCAGAAAAAACATCTGAATGAAACATTGAGAAAAACTTTCTATTTTGTATATTATTTATTTGTCTTTTTTGTCATTCGATATAAAGTAATAGGAAAATTATATTTCAAGTTTGAATTATTCAATTAATTTTTAGGTATGTATGTAACAATACCAGTTATGCATTTCGCTCTATTCTTTCTCACACTTGAACGATTAGCATCTTTTATTCCAACAAATACATGTACAACAATATTTACAAAAGGTTATGTAATCCAAATAATTTTGATTTTTATTTGGATTATTTCTATTGCTATTAGTGTAACAATAATATTCGTAACAGGAAAATTTAGTTTAAATTTTTTCAAGAGCAAAATTAAAAATATTGCTCCATCATTCATTGGTGACATAGGTAAGGTAATCATACCTTCTTATCGATGTTCAATTGATGGACGTTTATCATCAATATTTAAAATATTATTTATTATTTTGTTTATTATATTAATTATATTAATTATTAAATCAATGGTAGTTTCAATGTTCTATGGTTTTATACCAAATTGTTTTCGAAGAACCAACGGAAAGAACAGACAATGTGATTATAATATGACATTATTATTCATTACATTTCTTTTATTAAACTTATTCTTTTCATTTCCATTTTATTTTGTATCAATGGCTAATAGTATAGTTACAAGTTTTACTTCAAAAAAAAGATTTATTTACAATGAAATTAAAAATATGTTTTATATTACGTATATCAAGTATTATACTTCAATGTTTAACATTTTCTACATTTGAAAATAATTCATGGAGAATATTAAGTAGATTACTTTTTTATAGTACATGTAAAAAAATTTCTGCACTGAATAATGGTAATAGTCATGATGAAAACGATGTATCCAAGAGGAAAATTTCTGAAAATAATGTAAGAACATGGCACAAAGGTAAAAATAATACAATTAGTGATAGTGAAACTGATGAAAAACTTGCCTATGGTACAAGTAACAATGAAACTACCGATGGTGAACTTAATAATACACCTAAAGATAAATCAGTAAATCAAAATAAATCTCGAAAAAATACAAAGACACCTGTAAGGGATGAAACTGATAGTGATAATGGCATGGAACCAGTAGAAAAACCAAAATTACCCAATAAAAACAAGAATATTACTAATAATTCACGTCATAAAACAGATAATATTGAAGAAAGGGAAGAACTTATGGAAAGAACATCATCGAAACATAATAATACTAATGGTCTATCAAGACAAATATCAAATAGTAAACCTACCTCTCAACAAATATCATTACCAATAACAACTAATCTCGAAACAGTGAAATCAAATTCAAATGCAAATGGTACTAAACGTCCCTCGAATCAACATTCGTCATCATCAGATGACACTTCAAGTGACAACATAAATAGTTCTGATGATGAGAGTAGCCATAAAACGTATAGTAGTATACCAAAAATATCATCAACAAATCGTTCTTTTTCGACTGATCAGAAACACGCTGCAACAGTATTACCAAATAGCCGTCATTCTCATCAACAACGGCATGATATAAAACATTCAAAATCTTATCAGCCAACGACAACTACATCAAATAATCATCATCATACAAGAACAACAAATAGAGAAAGAAGTTCATTAAGAAATACTAATAATCATTCAGAAAAATCAAAAAAAAAACGTCGACCTAATATTGAAGATATTTCTTCTGATGTTTAATTATTAATTTTTTTTTCTTCTTTATCGTATTATTAATGTTTATGATCAAATATTAATCTTCTCGTTCTCTTTATTCATTGTATGTTGTGCATCAATGATAAGTATCAATTTTTTTTTATATAAATTTTACAATTTATCGATTTATATTTGTTTGTGTATATTATTGTTCTTTTACTATTTTTATATATTCAGGATTATCTCAAAAATGCCAATTATTGATCTGTTGAACTCATTTGATTTATTCATGAACGAATTTACTTCTTTATGTAGATAATCATATATGACAGTAGCAATAAGAGTTATAAAAAAAACGAATGTTATTTCATCAGGAATTTACCAAACAATCTATTGTATATCATCTATTTACTAGGGAAAGAGAATTTTTTACGAAAAACAAACAAATAAATATAGATTATCACATAGATTGTGTTTTTATTAATATTTCTATTTATATAAAAAATATATCGAATATAAAAATAAATCACAATTAAATACATTGATTTTTAAGATATTTGTTTAACGAGTATGACAGAAGAAAATGCCGAATGTTGATAGATTATTTTGTCAAGTTAGACTAAACGGAAAAGTTTCGTTCTAATATGGAACAATAGACAAATGTTACCTAGATTTTATGGATAAGTTATTTATGAAATGAACATTTGTCCTTCTTTTGTAGTCGTAAAGATATTGAATACTACAGAAACATCATTTGCTTAACTACAAAATGAGACATTTTTAAACCCAAGTTTTTACTCGATTAATTATGATTCAACAATTTCTTTTTGTTTATAAGTGATGCAAAATTCTTCTTTGTATTTAGTAACGTCTTCATTTTTTGATCACAATTGTTGCTACATCAAAAAATCCAACATATTAAGAAAATACCTACGGCCAATGGAATCATACTTTTCGCTGTCAAATTTCTCAAAACTTGGTTTTACAAAAACTACTCTTTTCTATATCAAAATATACAGCATTTCAAGCTCTAAAGTATGCTGTGCGTTATAAGGCTTGATCTCCTTGTCTGAACTAATGATAAAGAATATGATCATTAGTTTAGCATAAAAAAAATGGACAATTAAATGTTTTTTTGGATAACGAAATTTCAACCTCAGATTTAGTATTAGATATCGAAAAAAATACGTCTTCACACTTTATAATCCAATACTTTGGAAAGAACAAATTTTCATTTCTCAAATAATATCTCAATAAAATCTACACAAAGTTCTCTATCTTTGGAGATCATAATGAAACTTTCTCATTCAGTATAACTTGAGATAACAGTCTATCAATAGTTAGTAAAAATATTGTACACAAATCCATAAAAAATTTGACTTATTTCTTTAATTCTTGATATTGCATGATATATATAATAAAAATACTTGATTGTTAATATCAACAATAATACATATTCTATTATTTATTATTTAATCCAATAAAATCAATTGATTTTCCATTTCGTACCATATATTTGCTGTTTTCTTTTAATGAAAATGAAATAGTAAAATCAAATTATATTATCTTTTTTTATAATAAATTTTGTAAACACATAATAAATATTTGAAGATAATTTTATATATGTTTCTCTATTCTATTCCATATTCTTTTGCTCAACAAATATTATTATTCTCAATAAACATCGATTTGAAAATGAGAAATTTTTAGAAAAATATAAATATTCTAAAAGAAAAAAACATAGATCATCATAATATTATTTATATTATTTTTATTGTATGTTAGCTCGAGATTTTGAAATGATTAATAACAATAACATATTTGAAAAAAAATAAAACGATAAACTTTATAAAATAAAACAAATTCAGTATCACAAAAAATAGTAAAATGAAAAAACATTTTTTCAAAAACCAAATAGTTAATAATTATGTATCAAATAATATTTCGTTAAATAAATATTGATTAATTGATTTTTAATTTTCTAGAAAAAATATTAATAATATTAAGATGTGATTATATAATGTTTTTGATTAAAATTATAAGTATACTAGTGAATTAGTATCAATAAATAGATTATTTTTGATAAGTCAGATCCTAAACAAAAATTTATACTAGAATGAATTTTGTAAGCATAATGAAAAATAGTTTATGCCAACTCACTAACATTGATTGTTTCAATACTAGTTAGTACTTTTATCAGAAATAATGGAAGTCTTAGAATATAAAGCTAAATTTCGTTTTAATTTAAACATGAATTTTAGATAGAAATGAAAATATCCTTAAGTTGTGATTTATGTAATCTATAGAATTTTTTTAAAATTCTTATAAAAAGCAATCATAGAGTTCAGAAATCATTATTTTTAAATTAATTTAAAAAAAAAAAACTTACAAAATTTATTTATCTTATTTTTTTTTCTTTGAAAATTAAGCCACCATTTTTCTTCATCCTGTGTATTTTCATCTAATGGTGTACAGCCTTTAAGTATTTCATTAATAGTTAATTGAATAAATGGTTGACATTCATGTTTATTTAATGCACATACTGTTATTAATTGTTGTTCATTATCTGGTAAATAAATTAATTGTTCATCAAAACGAATATTTTCATTATTTAATTTATTATCTAATTCTAATATTGTATCAGATACAACTTGTTGAGGATTATTTTCATCAAATTCATCTGTTTTTACACAAAAATTTAATCTTGATAATTGAAATCCAATACCATAACCTATCCATTTAACATAACCTTCTTTTAAACACCATATACGATTAAAATGAGCAAAACGTGTTAGTTCATCTTTGTCTTTATTTAAAATAAAATTACGTTCAGTTTCTGTAAATTCCTTTCGAAGTAAATCTACTAATGATTCAATTGTTTGAGTTTGTTTAGTATTTGTTCGATATTCCATTGTATCACAACCAACTTGTCCATCAAATGTTCCAGCAATACAAACTAAATGATGATGATGTGAAAGATTAAAATCAAATTTAGATGTTGATTCAATATAAGGTCGTCCACGATCTGTACGTTTTATTTCAAATGATGAACTTTTACGTTGTAATGCATGTGTAAGAAGATAACGAATTAATAATTGTCCACAAAGAGCAAATTTTGCATCTCTTTGAAATACAAATTTATCCGTACGTTCAACTTCATCTTTTGCTATACAACGTGTTGCATAAATCCATTCTTCACGTGTTGGTTTCCATTCATGACAATTTATATAAAAACGATACATATCAATAATTATATCAAGTGAAAGTAAAAAAGAAAAAAATAAAGTGAGTGAAAAATAGACAAAAAAAAATTTATTCAATATTTATCCAATAAAAAGATTTTTAATCAAATAAAATAATGCAGTAATGCATTTAAATATCTCTTAATATAAAATAAAAATTTAAAAATAATTTATTTATCTTTTTTTCAAAATTTTTTATTTAAATAAATAAGTTTTTTTTTTTTATTTTTATTTTTATTTAAATAAATAACATGCGCGGTATCATCAGGTAATGAATCATAAATAGATTCGAGGGATATACTATTCTTTTAGTTAGTTGAAAGTTTTTTTTATATACATACATACATACACACGTCGGACGTTTGTATTTAAAATATATATTATTAAAAAGAAATAACAGATAACAAATAAATAAATATAATATACAAAATGACAAATCTTATTACCGAATTATCAACAAATGTTATTAATGAATTACTTGATGATATCAAAGAAAATATTATACAAATTAATGATAATTGTATGTGAAAAAAAAGATTACTTTTTTTTTTCTTCTTTTATTATTATTATTATTCTTACTATATTTTTTTTTCATTATTATTTAAGCTGAACAAATTCAATTAAATACTGTTAAACCAACAAATATAACAAATTTACTTGAAAAAAAATTATTAAATAATAATGAACGTAAAGATGGAACAATTTTATCAAAATCATCAAATAATTCAACATTAGAATCAAGTGAATCACCCGTACCACTTATTTTAATGAATAAACAAATTGAATTAATACATCCACTTGAACATCAATGGTCGTTTTGGTATTTAAAAAATCAACAAGGAAAAGATTGGCAAGAAAATTTAATGAAATTAGCAACATTTGGTTATGTTGAAGAGTTTTGGGCGTAAGAGATATTAATATTATTAATTCGAATTTTTAAATAAAGAAAAAGAATAGATTGTATGAAGAAAATAATGGATAAATCTCTTCTAGTATAAAAATCATCATATATAATTTACATTTGAATAAGATTTTATTAGTTCGTTCAATATTAAAATTTGAGTTAAACGAATAATGAAAAAACAAAAGATTTTATAATCGAGAATGTTCATCTATCCGAAACTGGTTTATTTGTTTGTTATGCCAAACATAATTGTAAGGATGTGCGAATGACAATGACATATTTAGAGTTGTCCTATACTAATTAATAATAAATTTCATGGTTTAAAATTAAATTCTCTTCTTTTTATTTATTAGTCTTTTCAATCATCTTCGTGTCGCTTCACGTTTACCACCAAGTTGTGATTATATGTTATTTAAAAGTTCAATTTTACCTTGTTGGGAAGATCCGCAAAATTCTAGTGGTGGTCGATGGGTTCTTTATTTTTCTAAACCAGAACAGGTCTATCTTAATCTTGACGTTTGTTGGCTTGCATCAGTATGTATTTTTCTTCATTTTTCTTTTTCTTATTTTTGTAAAAAATGAAAATTTTATTTTGATTTATATTAGATGTTAGCTCTTATCGGTGGTCAGTATGCACAAGATACAAATTATGTCAATGGTGTTGTACTTTCAGCACGTAAAAGTTGTGATCGTATTGCACTTTGGACATCAGTTCATCATGATCAACAACTTATCTTTCGTATTGGGTATAATATTATAATTGAAATTAATTTTAAAAAAATATTCTTTTATTCTTTTTTTCTTTTAGACGACGTATGCGTGAATTAATTAATATTCCACGACAAATTCATATTTTATTCGAAGTATGTATAGAAAAGTTGACTTTATACGGATAAGTTCTTTATTTTATTTATTTATTTATTCTTTCAAATAGCTTCATAATCAAGAAACAAGTACAACAACTAGCATTACAAATAAAAAGAAAAGTACAGCGGGTAGCAATAAAGTTATCTATCAATTATGAAAAGAATTTTTTTTTATTAGTTTTTTTTTTCTTTAAAATCAACAAAGATAAACAACTTTATTAAAAGAAACATATGTTTATTTCTGTTTATTATTACTTTTGTTATTGTTGTTATTCTTGATTTTCTTCGACGTTCTTCTTCTTCTACTTCTTTCTTTCATGTGTGTATATGGATATTCTTTCATTATTCTCTTATATTTTCTTTTAGAAATACACACAGAAAAACTAAGTTTAGGAAAAGAAAAGAGAAAAATAAAAGAATTAATCTTGATACATATTAAGATTTCATAGAGTTATTCATATTAGTTTTACAAATAAAGATATGATTATATATTGATTTTGAAAATACTCGAAAAAAAAACACATGTTTTATTGAATCAATGTATATCACATATAAACATTTGTTGTTTAGATTGATTTACTCTTAGATTTTATTTTTTTGAATACACAAAACTCGAAATCGATATCATTATTAGATAATTAGGCATACTATCGTATGTTTTTTAAATTTAAATATCAATTTTTTTAATTAGAATTTTTCATATGATAAATTTAGTTTGTTAAATTATTTCAAAGATCAAATATCACTTGACCGTATATTGTATGATATAATTTTTTTCTTTATGGCATTCAAAAAAAAAACAAAAATATAACAAAAAAAGGCATTGTTCTAAACAGGTTTTGATATTTCATCAGTTAAATCTGCTTGAATTTTAGCTACTTTACGTGGTTCAGCAAGATTTGTCATTGGACATGTCATTTGACAATCAGACATTGGCACAAGTTTTTCACCTAAAAAAAACGAATTTTATTTTTTTTTCTCATTCATTTTATTATGAATTTACCAGCTACTGAACGAGCAGCAATAACACCAAGATTTTCTTCTGCTGTACTTAATAAATATGCATTAGCATCACCAAGTGATATAATTCCTAAAATATGATATTTTGTTTTATTCAAAATTGGAAAAAAAGAAGAAATAACAACATACGTGCAAGCACAATATCATCTGGTCGAAATTTTGTACTACATACAACTGAATCTTTATTTATACTTTCAATGTTTTCTCGAGTAATTCGACCATGACATGGTGTTTTTAATGGTTGATTATTAATAGCAAAAATAAGACAACGTACAAAACGAGATGTTACATTTGTCACTTTACAATAAGCTAATGAACCAACAGAAGGAACAGCTAGAGAACGATCTTGACGTATTACAGATATAATAGGTTTTTTATCTGAATTAGCTGATGATTGATCTAATGTTGTAAGATGAATTGTACCAGCAATACTTGCATAAATACAATTTTGTTTTTCATATGTTCCAGAACCAGCTGTAGCGCGATCAGATGGACATAAACGATCACCTGGTACACAATAATATTCAGATGATGACATCTGAAGAAAAAGAAAAATAACTACCAAATATAATTATATGAATTTATTTAAACAAATAAGAATAATGTCTGTTTCATACACAAAAACTTTATATTAATCTGACATTCACACAGTTTTGTTTTTTTAATACATGAAACAAGAATATTTTAATTAGAATTCGTATCTATAGTATTTATTGTTGTTTTCACACTATAACGTTGAATCCATAAATCACGAATTTTATTTTGCCATCGTAATCGTTTAGTTTCAGGATCTTCAAGTAATAAAGGACCAGCTAAAGATGTTGTAGAATATTTTGATGATTGTTTAAAACTATCCCATAATTGATTTTTTTGTTGTTCTATATGAAAAAGAAAAGTTTTTTATTTTTAAAATTAATATTAATTTACCTTCTATTGTTTTATCACCAAATATAACAGCATCATGACGTCTATCATTAGCTTCGACTATTCTTGATGGTTTTTCAAAATTATTTGATTGTAATTCTCGTTCAACAATTAAATCTCCATCATCATCATCCATAATTTCATTAATACGTTCTTGTCTATCATTTTCATAAAGATGAAAATTGAAATTATTTTTTGTATCATCTGAATTATTCGATGATTTATTGTATGCTTGACGAATAGTCATTTTTGCTTTATCATAATGAGATGAAGATGAAGAGTTTTCTTCTCGACGATGTTTATGAGACATTCTATTTTTTAATTTAGTTTATTGATATGTTTTTTTGTTGAAGAAAATTTTTCTTAGTAATTACATATTCGTAATTGAATAACGAATCATCCATTCATATAAATGTCAGTAATAAATAAATAAAGATGACGCTGATTGTGTCGCTCTTATATCAGAATAATCATAACAAACAACCATTGGAAAACTGTGGTTTCGTATAAAATATATCGAGTAGGCATTTATGTTTTTTTTTTCATTATCTTCTAAAACTTTTAAATAGATCAATCATATTCAATTTTTTTTATAGATTTTTTTCGAAATAAAAAATGGGTGCAGCTGGAACTAAAGAACCCCCACGTAATATAAGTTTCGAAAATCAACTTCTTATGACTGAAGCTGCATTACAACAACTTCAATCATCTGTTGGTAAAGGTGTTCCACAAGCAATAAATACTCGTACACCAGGTATTGATTCATCAACACCATTACAACCATCAAATACTAATACGCCATTACCAACGATTGATATGACTAATACAGTTGAAACATGGCGTGCACTTGCATCATCAGTTAATGATGCTGAATTAAAGCGTTTAAGACAAGAATATCAAAATAAATTACTTGAACAAGATCGAAATAATCGTGAAAAATTAAATTTAACTAAAGAAAATTTAGCTGCAGAAATTGAAAAAGTTGAAAAAAAATTTTCCAAATATATTTATTCACCTATATGTGAATTAGAACGTTCGGATATTGAACAATGTTATTTAGCTAATCCAAAACAAGTTTTAAAATGTTCATCATTAGCTGAAAAATTTATGAAATGTGTTCAACAACATCGTGAACAATCATTACAAATACCCCAAAGACAAGTTATTCCACCAAATAATAATACTACTAATAATAAAGAAGCTCCTGAACAACATACATTTGTTAATCCACTTTCAGCAAAAACATCTGCAGCTGCTGATACTAATTAATCTTATATTAATAAACATTTTCCTAGTTTAGTCATTAGACATGTTTGCTAAGCTTGTTTTTTTTTGTCTATTGAACTAGTAAAATTGATTTAGCCCTAATCCTGCTGAATATTTTGTCTTTTACTTATCTGAAGTTTTAGATTATTTTTTTTTCTTTGAAAAAGAAAACAAACTATCTATTCTATGTTACCAGATATTTCAATTCATCAATTAACAAATCAAAATGAAAATGAATGGTTAACATGTGCTGATATTAATAGTAAACAAGAAATTATTTGTGGAACAGATCAAGGTATAATTTATCAAACACATTCATTAGCAAATGGGAATTCTTCAAAATATGCACAACTAATAGGTTTGTAATATTAAATAAACGTATAAATAGTGGGATAGTAGAAACTCAATTAATCATATTAAAATATCTTTAATACGAAAATTTTTAAAACGGTTGTTTAAATGAATAAAAGAAGAGATATATATTATATCAAAGAATACAGAACTTTTAAAATAAATTCTAAATTTTAGGTCATACGAAACTTGTGTCAGACATATGTTATTATGATCCAAATGGTTCTTATATACTTTCATGTTCTGCTGATAAAGATATTCGTTTATGGCGTTCATTTTCTTCTAATAGTATAACTATCTATCGTTCTCATCTTTCACCTGTATGGTGTTTATCTGTACATTCCAAATCAGATCGTTTTGCATCTGGTTCAATGGATCAAACTGTTCGTCTTTGGACACCTGATCGATTAAATATTCTTCGAACATTTATATATCATACTGATGATATAAATACATTAACATTTCATCCAAATGGAAAATATTTAGCATCCGGTTCTAATGATGGTTTAATTATTTTATGGACTATTGAACAAGCTCAACCAGCACGTATTCTTAAATCTTTATCTAATATTGAACAATTAACATTTACATTAGATGGTAATTATCTTATTTCAATAGGTTATAATCAAGAAGAAAAGTCAGATAGAATTAGTATTTGGGATATACGTTCAGCAAATGAAACATATCTTATTAAAAATATTCCTAGTCATCGTCGTCTACTTAAAACATGTCAAATACAAAATACAAATAAATTTGTAACTGCTTTTGATAAAAAACTTTTATTTTTTCATATAAATAATCAAGAAGAAAAAAATAATTTTTTTCAATCAGAAATTTCAAATAAATGTATTAAACGTTTAATACATTTATCATCTAATGAATCAAATAAATTAATAGCGATAGTGGAATAAAATAAATATTTATTTCTAGATGACTCTGAGACAACGTCGAAAACCTGTTATACCTATTGAAATAGTACGTGAATTCGATGCATTTGTTAAAGTTGAAAATGATTTTAAACAACCAACAACAACAGGAGGAACAAGTAAAACAAAGTTTTTATTATTATTATTATCTATTTAAAATAATTATCTTTTTTTCTCTTTTTTTAGTTTCGATTATTACTATTCTTGTTGTAATTTGTTTAAGTATTATACATATTATTACTTTTCAAAGTAATACACTTCGATACGAATATGATGTTGATTGGGATCATGATAGTAAACTTAAAATTAATATTGATATGACTGTAGCCATGGATTGTGGATGTAAGTATCATATATTTAGTTAAGAAATTCAACGAATCTTTATATGTATACTTATTCTTCTTTGTAATAGAGCAACTATGTATATGATAGCAATGAAAATTCAACTTTTTTTTTATTATAGTATTAGTTAGAGATGGATATAGTTCAAGTTTTTCAAAATTTAAACCAAATCGAATTTTTTTTTGTGTAAGCTTGTTGGTGAAGTATTCCGAAGAAGCAAAGACTTAGAAAAAAAATAAAAAGTCTTCTTTTAATTGATAATATGCATCATCTTCAGGATTATTAACTAAAAAATTAGCTAAGACTAAAATTTAATAGAATCTGTATATTTTAATTCGGAAAAGTTCTTCTGGTCCTTAAAGTTGGTGTGATTTCTTTTAAACAATTTTGTACAGTCTTAATGTAGAATTGTATAATTGATCTAAGTGCAATATCCTATTAAATTATAATTAGTCTGGATCTGAAAGATGCATAAATCTTACAGACTTATTATATTATACAAAACGATTTGTTTTATCTTTGTTCAACTAAAATCAAATATCCATTTCATATCTAAAAAAAGAATTTTTCTAAAGAAAATCGAAAATTTATAGATTTTTAATAGTAAAAGATCAATCATAATAACACATCTTATAATCATTTAAACAAATAAATAAATATTAAAATATTCTTTTCATAATTTCTATTAGTAATTGGCTCAGACGTTCTTGATGTTACAAATACAAATCCAATGGAAAGGTGAGATTTAATAAAATATATCAAATTTAAAATATTTTCTTATTTATCCAGTGGTAAATTACAAGAAGAAGAAACTTGGTTTGAATTATCACCTCGACAGCAGAGAGCATTTGATCGTCTACAACAAGGTTATAAATTATTACGACAACATTATCATGCTATTCATGATTTACTTTGGTTAAGTGGTCATACTATTGAACAATTACCTCAACGGTAAAAGAGTTTGTAAGACGAAAAAAATAAAAGATTTTTTATTTATTCATAATTTAGAGAAATAAAATTAGAACGAAAACCTGATGCATGTCGACTTCATGGTACATTAGAAGTTAATAAACTTGCTGGTAATTTTCATATTATTCTTGGAAAGTAAGTTAGAATTTTATTTATATATCTATAATAAATAAATAAATCTTGAACGTAATCAATACAATTCTTGTTCATAGATTTAATGAAGAAGATTTTGGTTATGATTTAGGTCATATTCATTCTCTTAGATTTGAACATCTTACTACTATTGAAAGCATGTTATTTTTCTTTTTCTTTTTCTTTTATTTTGGATAATCAGATGATTATATTCTTTTGTTTTGGTAATTGGCATTATAGTTTTATTTTTCTTTTAATTATTTAGAGCATTTTCATTTTTTGGTGCACATGCGCATATAAGTCCAATAGGTGCACAAAATATGGGTTGGTGTATATTGAAATTCATTTTCTTTTTTTGTTAATAATATTTATATTGATTATTTTTAGCTTTAAATTTTTCTCATCGAATTGATCATCTTTCATTTGGATTACCAACACCTGGTCTTATTCAACCATTGAATGGTGATTTAAAATTAGCAAATACTAGTAAATATAAAATATTTTATTTAAATAATTATTTATAATTAATATTTTTTTTTGTAAAGGTTCACAAATATTTCAATATTTTCTTGAAGTTGTACCAACTGTTGTTCAAACAAGTTATGCTAATGTTGAAACATATCAATATGCAGTGACAGAAAAGGTATTTAAATATTTATGAAATAAAATATTTGATTTTAATGAAGAAATAATTTTTTTTTTTAAAGACAAGATCAATCGATCATACAAGTGGTAGTCATGGTATACCAGGTATTTTTATTCGATATGAAATAAGTCCTTTGAAAATAACTGTAAAAGAAGTTCTTCGATCTTATTGGATGTTATTAATTGAAGTTGCTGGAATATTTGGTGGTGTTTATGCTACTTCAGGTTATTTAATATATATAGATAAGAATATAATTTTAATAAAATTTTTTATTTATTAGGAATGATTCATAGTTTAATTAGTGTAATTTATGATGCAGCATTTAAACAATGTTCAAATATTCAATTATCAAATAATACAAAAACAAAATCAATTAGTAGTGATAATATATCAACAGTTGCGATTGGTATAACGCCTGAATCATCATCTGTTATGTGAAGAGAACAATTGAATCTCTTTTTTTTTTTCTTTTTTTTTTTATGTGATATTTATTGTTATTATAGTTTTATTTTGTTTTTTGGTGATTGGAAAAAACATGATTGATTTAAAAACTTAATGTCACATTGATTTTGTGTCATTTATTTATATTCTATAAAATGTCAATAAGCAAAAAAAAAAAAACTACTCTCGTTTGCATTCAAAAATCAGTCGTGCTTGCTGACAAAGAAAAATATTGTCGCTTCGATAATCAATCACTAAAGTGGATGAGCGCACATATATATATATATATATATATATACGAGAGAAGACGCGCTTCGATTAGAGTTCTACTAAAATGATAATGGATTGAATAGAAAGAGAAATGACATGCGAAATGCAATAGAAACTACAGAAATAGTACTAATAATAATAACCGGATTTCTCTGCTTGTGTTGTTATTGATAATATATTGGTTGACAAGAGCGTGCGCAAGATAGTATTGAATCATCTTGTCGCATCATAACGGCATCGAAAAGAGTTATATTCATTCGATGATCCACTAATCTAGTGGAATAAAAACATACAACTATCCTATTTTATGTTCTTGACGACATAACAACAACAACGACAGAATTACATGAAAAAAAAAATAATAAATTTACATCTTCTTATGATCATTTTTCTTTAAATATGCATTTAAATTTCTTATTTATTTATTTTATTCATATAAAATTTGTTCACTCTATTTTAAATATACCTGTAGGTAAGATAAATATTTCACTTTCTTTTTTTTAAATTGAACTAAATAAATAAAGATTTATAAATTATAATAGGTTTAATGTTTTATGATTATGATCGACAACTTTATACTAATATGAATTCATTAGCTCGAGAATATATTTTAAATAAACTCGAAAAACGTTTTCAATATAATATAACTGAACTATTTGATGTATTAGATTTTGATAATTCTAATAATGATACATGGTCAACATTATGTGATCAATTATCAAATGGAATAATGTCAATAATAGGTTATATAAATTCTGATGATCTTAATTGGTTATCTAGTTTTTGTTCAATATATCAACTTCCATTTCTTAGTTTAAATAATAATAATAATAATATAATAAATAAGTTTTCTATATCATTAATACCTGATATTTTACCAGCATTAATTACAATAATACGTCATTATCAAATAACTCAACTTGTTTATATATATGATGATATATATGGTGCTAATCGTCTTAAACAACTCATGCAAATTCAAACATCAAATATAATACAAAATTTAAATATAATTAGTCGTTATTTAGAATATCCAGATGATTCATATGATTTATTACAAAATATTGAAATAATGACAAATACACCAACACGTTCATATTCATCAACAAATTCAAATCAAAATATTGAAGGTCGTTATATTATTTTAGATTTTTATTCATTTGATACATATCGTATCATAATGGATAAAATAAAACATCGTGGTATGACAACATCAGATTATCATTATATATTACTTACATTAAATGCTAAAGAACTTGATATGACTTATTTTCGTTATGGTGGTGTTAATGTAACATTTTTTTCTTTACCATCATCATCATCATATAATGATAATGAAACAAATGAAAATTATATTGATTTATTAAAAGAAAAAAATCTTTTTTCAATTGAATCATTATTACTTACTGATGCATGGGAAACATTATTACGTACAATAAATTATATATTAAATGTAACAGATAATATAAATGAAACATTCGATGTATTTTATCAAAAAAAATTTTATAATAATTTTATATCGGATATTGATTGTCGAAATCGTTATATTAAACCGTGGTCATCAGGAAATATTTTTTTAAATTCTTTAATTAATACAAATTTTCAAGGTTTAACAGGAAATGTACAATTTTCAAATATAACTGGTCAAAGAATAAATTATACATTTGATATTTATCGAGTAACAAGAAATAATATGCCCAAACATATTGGATATTTTCGAGCACCAAATACACTTGAAGTAAAGAAATTTTTATATTAAAAATAATATTAGTAAATTCTAATAAGACAATATTTAATGGATATAATAGTAGTTTGTTCCTAATGTTCAGTGTATTCAAAGAGAAAAGTTTTTTTTTATGTCTAATAGTAGATCAATTTTTTAGATTTAAATCAAAATAAAGATTAGCACTAAATGAAATCCTTTTGAAAATTTAAATTTGACTAATTCAATTAGAGAAAGTTTTTACTTAGAACTATGGTGATAAAATCAAATATTTTTTCTTTTTATATTATTTAGATTGCTGATCAATCATCTTATCGTTTTCGTATGTCATTTGATAATCGAACACGTTTAATTGTTACAATATTTGATGAACCATTTATGATGTTAAAAAAAAATCGTAATAGTACAATAACTGAAAAAAGTATTGCACGTGGTACTATACTTGATCCATCACATGTTGAAGGTTTTTGTGCTGATTTAGCATTTGCTATATGTCATGATAAATTAAAATTTCCATATAAATTTCTTATTGAAACAA
>JAJEKB010025140.1:0-68249 GCA_022393335.1 Macrotrachela quadricornifera | reverse complement strand
AAAAAAAAAGATAAAGAATAATATATCGATTTAGTTCAAAATTGTTAATCATCATTGTTAATTATTATAAGGTCGAAGTAAGTGTAATACTTCCTCACAATTTTTAACTGCTGTAGCGACATCTTCATGTTCAAGTGCAGAATTTGCATAACGACATAATTTTTGTGCTTGACTAATTACATCAAATGGGACACCTAGAAAATAAATATATAAATAACATTTAAATTATATTATATACTCCAAAAATTATCGATTATTAGAATTGTCTTTTTAATTTTTGTCTCATGATTTTCATTTGAAAATATATTTTTCTCATAAAAAATTAATGTTTTTGAAAAAACGGTTGTATTTCATACTAATATTATAATTCATGAAAAACTTTCAATGATTTTCTCCTAAAGTTTCTTGTTTTTACTTTTATTATCATTGCTTTGATTATAATAAGATGAAGCACCATGTGATGATGGTGCTTGAGGCATTTGCATTGGTGATTGTGATGATGATGCCGGTGGCTTTGATGGAGAAATTCCACGTGCACTTGCACCGGTATTAGTATCAGCTAAATAAATATATATAAATTAATATTATATATTTAATAAATATCATTTATTTACGTGGTCTCATTGCTGATGAAGCAGTTCCTACACCACCAGCTTTTAAATCACGAAAAATAGCCACTGCTCGACTTTTAGCAATTTTACCTAACGTTGCAAACTAGAAAATAAAAATTAAATATTAAAATCTTCGTTGTTTTTTCTTATATTATCTCACATCATCTTTTACTGGTCCAAATACCGAAAGAACATCAGTTAAACCTCCAACGGTATAATGTTTTCTCATAAGTAAACGTAATTGATCGGGTGATTTTATTTCTTCATCTTCAGCTTCATTTGTTTCACCAACAAGAACAGTTATTAATTCTTCAATAGTTGCTTGTCCAGTTGCCATTGATTTAATTATTTCATCATGTGGATTATTTCGTTTTGTCTATATAGAATATTTTTATTAGAAAAATAAATAAATAAATAAACAAACAATTAATACATACTGCTTCAAGATAATCAAGTACATTTGAAACAAATTGTTTTTCTTTTTGAAGTTTAAGTGCTTCATTAGCAATGTACATAAGACAATAATAAGTTATAGAAATAGTTTGTGAATTTTTTTCATATTCTTTGGCTATACCAAAATGTTGCATAAGTTTAACACGCAATTCTTGTGGAAGTTGTGAGGCTAATGTCTAAGAAATAGAAGAAAAATTTTTTTTTTTAATTAGATTAAAACTAAATATTTACATCAAGTGTAGACATATTCGAAATATTTCAAATAGTTAAATTATCTAAAAAAGCGAGAGAAAAAGAAGAACAAGAAGAGAAATTTTTTTCTTTTTAAAAAATCATGTTCATGTTTAACAGATAACGATTTAATCTAAGATATTTTTATTATGTTTATGTTTCCATACGTTCAGTAGCAATAATTGTTCGTGGTTCTGTACTACTACCAGGTGGTGGTGGTGGTAAATCATCTCCGCCAATAATCTAAAATAATAATAATAATAATAATAATAAATATAGATAAAAGAAATTTATTTTATTACTAATGTATCATCTTGAGCTTGTGGTGCACGTTCATCACCTTCAATTGCTGTTAAATAAGTTCCTACACGAGCATCATCTAATATAGCAAATGGTGTATCTTTACCAACAACAGCAACAGCACAATTCTAAATAAATATTGTTTAGTTATTTTTATTTTTAATTTTAACAAAATATTGATTCACTTTAACAGTAAGTTCAACTTCATTTGGTAATGTATCACGTAATGCTCTCATACAATGTTTAATAAGTTCATCTTGATTACAATCTGCAAATTTATCTAAATTTTTTTCTAAATATGTTCGTGCCGATTGTGAACGTGCACCAATAGCCATTGATTTACACGAATAATAATTTGCTGATGGACATAATTGATATAAATGTGTACCTTTTTCCTATAAAATAAACAAAAATTTTTTATTTAATAAAATATTTAATGAATATACATCAAAGCCAGCCATAAGAAAACCAACACCAAATGGACGACGACCATAACGTTGAGTTGGAACTTGACATTCTAAATTTATTAAAAGAAAATCTTTATAAATTGAAAAAAGAAAAATAAATAGTCCTTCATACTGTTGCTAACATTATCCATTAATCGAGTCACTGGCATTGGTTTATCAAAACCATATTGATGATTAATACATTCAGTACGCATAAATCGACTAGAGATTTAAAAAAAAAAGAATTATTTTCTTGTTTTTTTCTTCTTTTACCAAAGAATACGAGCATCTGATGCTAAACCAGCGATAGAAACACCAATATGATCATCAATAAACATGATTTTCTTCTGATGAGCTGATAATTCCGATGGTGCTCGCTTAAAAATAAAAAATAAAAATTTTAACTTAAATTTTTATTCATAGAATATAATAAAATTACTTTTAAAGCACAAAGAACAACATGTGTCTTTGATTTAACAGCAACAGTAGCTGCTCCTTGTTTAACTGCTTCCATAGCATATTCAATCTGATAAAGTCTTCCCTAGATAAAAAAATGAAATTATGATAAAATAAATATGATTAATCATATTACTTGAGGACTCCAAATACTGACATCATGATCATATTGATTACGAAACTAAAAATAAAATTTTAATAAAAGTAAAAAAAAGATTTTGCTTTTATTTTATTTTTCAATTACCATTTTAAATACTCAAAAAGAATTTATCAGTTTAATTGTTCTACAAGAAGAAAAGATAGAAGTAACCAATTATAAAATCAGCGAGTTAGTAAGTAACTGTGTCAATTGAGTGATTCATAATATAAAAAAGTGTGTCCACATATGAAAATAAAAGTTCATCGATTAAATTATTAAGATTTTCAATAATATTTTCATTTAAAAAGATATAAAGATGAGAAAAATCCGATTTTAATGAAATATTAAAGAGATTTATAGATGACGCTAAAAGACGTACAATAATATCAGACATTTATTTAAAAATAAAAATTAATTCAATATTTTTCATTTAGAAATATTCAATAATTACTTGACGAAGAAAACCTTGAATATTTATTCCACATATCAATGGTCATACTACAAAACAAGATTATTATTACAAATATTAACTAAAAGTATCTTTCTTCGTCAAATCATATAGTGAACATTCAAAGAACGTGGGTCGGATAATCATTTTTTTCCTCAAAAAATATTTCGTTTTTTTTTATATTGAAATGAAGTAAGAAGTACCATTTAATGATATTCCAATAGTTCGTTTCCGAAAAGTTTTCAATAGATTTTTCGATCCATATCCGTACTCAGTAGTGGTTCAACCGGAGGCGTCGGAGATGGAACATTTCCTCAATCGTCAAAAATATCTGTTGTTTTGTTCATAAAATCAAAAAATAACGTGACATGCCCGAATATTTGGAAAATTTGACTCTCTAGTTACAAAAATGTCGCTGCACTCCCCTAATATTGCTTAACTGAGGTCATCCAGGTTCATACTCCTCTACGAGTGTAGGTCGAAAAATCGATTGAAAGCTTTTCGAAAACTAATCATTAGAATATTATTAGATAGCGTCACTTACTTCATTCCAATACTTAAAAAACAAATATTTTTGAGGAAGAAAATAATCATCCCAGTGTACATCCTTCTTTTCTTTCTGAATGGTGGTTATGCACTGTAAGAGAATGATGTTGAAAAATTTAAATTATTTCAATATAATATTCACTACTTTGACAATAAACAAAGTTTAATATTAAGATCGACTATCATGAATTAAATTTTACTATATGTAAATTTCTATTGTACTTTTGAAAAATGCGAATTGAATCATCTTAAATTATTTAAATTGAGTTTATAGTCTCAATTCCACTGAACCTAAAACTCACATAAACTTATTGCTATTTCATTTGAATCACAATTTTGAAATAATACCATAAGACAGATATTCTAATCATGTCTTTTTTGAACCAGGAGGTTATAGTCATGGAAACCAATGCAATAATGTATCATTCTTTCGTATCTATTAACATTCTATTGAAGAAAATAAAAAGAAAATGGCACGTGTTCGTTGTTGTACAGATATGGATAAAACTGTTTTAACACAAAATTTTGATAAACGTTCTTGGATAACTGTAAGTCCCGATGAAGATTGGAATTTTTATTGGTTAGCTATTTACTCAATTTTTTTAATTGAAAAAAATGAATAATTTTCTTTTCTCTTTAGGGCATCAGTTACTACTGTTCGTTCTATATTCAATCCTTCTAATGATCATCCTCGTTTAACTGATAATCAGTAATTTATTTAATATATTAATAATTCCTATGCTTTACTTTCACTATATTTAGAGTAATTAATCATTTTCCAAATCATTATGAATTAACAAGAAAAGATCTAATGGTAAAAAATATTAAACGATATCGTCGAGAACTTGAAAAAGATGGAAATATGCTTGCAGAAAAAGATGATCTTGGAACATATAAATATCTTGGTAAAAAAAAGAATTTTTAAAATATTTATTTTATTTTTTGTTCATTTAAATTTATAGACTTCATTCCAGTTACTTATATGATGCCAGCTGATTATAATTTATTTGCTGATGATTTTCGACGTGATCCGAATCATACATGGATTATGAAACCAGCTGCTCGAGGTTAATAAATTTTTATTTATTTGTTCGTTTTTTTTAGGAAGTATTATTTTTCTTTTTATATTATGTTTAGCACAAGGTAAAGGAATCTTTTTAATAAATAAAATGTCTCAAATCAAAAAATGGTCACGTGATGGAAAATCAATACCAGCATGTATGAAATTTTCATATTTTGAATATTCAGTTTTAACTTATATGTTTATATATATATATAGCTGCACCGACTCGTGAAACATATGTTATATCAAAATATATAGATAATCCACTTTTAATTGGTGGAAAAAAATTTGATTTACGTTTATATGTTCTTGTTACATCATTTAAACCATTAAAATGTTATTTGTAAATACTATTTTTATTAAGTTTAACTTATTGTTAAAACTAATCATCTTTCCTTATTTTCTTTTTTATTTGTTAATGGTAGATATCGACTTGGTTTCGGTCGATTTTGTACAGTTAAATATATATCATCATCGAATGATATTGATAATATGTTTGTACATTTAACAAATGTTTCTTATCAAAAACAAAGTGTAAGATAATAGATTTAATATTGTTCTTTTTTAATGCGAATGATCTTTTTTTTTTAGGAAGATTATAATTCAATACATGGAGGTAAATGGTCAATCGATAATTTGAGACTATATCTCGAAGGAACTCGTGGAAAGAAGGTTAAATTAATATAAATTATAAAGATTCTATTTAATAATATTTATTCAAATAGCTTACCGATCGTCTATTTGATGAAATGTGTTGGATTATTATTCATTCATTACGTGCAGCAGCAGCTGTTATCACAAGTGATAGACATTGTTTTGAATGTTATGGATATGGTAAATTATATAAATAGAATTAAAATAGATAATTATAATTTGTTTTTATATAACTTAGATATTATTATTGATGATAATCTCAAACCATGGCTTATTGAAGTTAATGCATCACCTTCCCTCACGTCGACAACAGCAAATGATCGTATTATGAAATTTAAACTTATAAATGATGTTCTCAATATAGTCGTTCCAAATGGTGATATTCCTGATATTCGAACTAAATTTACAAATTCTACACCTGAAGTTCTTGGTAATTTTGATGTACTCTATGATGAAGATCAAGCATGTTGTGAATTAAATGATAAAGATTATCGTGAACAAAAAGCTCGAGGTGGTATTGTTCCATTAATATCAAAAACTGGTATGGCACTTGGAAAAACTAAACAAGCATCAGCATGGAGATGAATAAAGACAATTATATTTTTCTTGTTTTGTCGTATTTTGAATACAGATAAAGAAAAAGAAAATACATTGATAGAGAAACAAACTTGTACTAGACACAACAAAGAAAAAGAAAAAAAGCTATTGATTTTTTTTTAAGATCCATTTGCAGCAATATTAGCCGTTGTTGTCGGTGGTGGGATTTCACCTCGATCACCGGATAAAGCGTCCATGCCAATATCATCATTATATACATGTTCGGCCTATGAGAAAAAAAATGCAAGAAAATAAAATGAATATTCATCAAGTTTTTAATAAAAATTAAATAAATTTTTACTATTTGCCAAACTTGAGCCATATTATCTTCAGATACAGAGCAGATAACAAATGGTTCATTTGGATTCCATGAAAAATCCGAAATTTTTGCCGCATGTCCACCATGAATAAACTACAATATACAATATTAAAATATTATTAAATATAAGAAAGAATAAAATTTTATTTTTACCAATAATTCAGGTGGACCATCTTCTGCTTCAGTTGGTGTTTGTGGTTGATTAATTCGACTAAATAAAATTTTTTTTTTTTCAAGCACAAAAAACTAAACAAATTTTACTTCTTTACCTTAAATCCCATATATGAAGTCGTCGATCAGAACCACTCGATGCAAATATAGTCTCATTTTGAGGTGACCATTGTGCCTAAACAATATATATACACACATTCAAAATAAAATAAATATCTTTATTTTTTACTTGAAAAATTTCATCTTTATGAGATTGAAATGTTGCTAATTTAACTTTTAAATTTCTTAAATCCCATAAAGCAAGTGTTTTATCAGCTGAACCAGTAAGAAGTACGTATTCCGAAAATGGATTGAATGCAATCTAAAATTTTAAAAAATATTTTTAAACAAAAACAAAAAAAAAAAGAAAATTTCTTTTAATTACACAATTAACTTCAGCTGAATGTGCATCAACAGTATGACTTGCTTTTGTATAATTATTCGATCTTGTATCCCAACTATAATAATAATAATAATAAATTTAAAATAGAATATTTATTTAAATAAACTTACATCATCAATTTTTGATCGTCACCTACAGAACCAAATATTGTTGGATGTGTACAATGCCATCCTACATCCTAAAGAAAAAAAATATATCAATGAAATAAATTTATTCTTTAGTTTTAATTATATCTGTATAGTTTTTTTTTGTAAATCTTCAAATTAATTCAAAGATAATAAACTAAATAGATACATATCCTTATAAATTACTCATCCTATCCCAATGAGCATATTATCTGAATATTATACATAATACAAAATTTTTATATATAAAATATCTTCATACCTCAACAACCATTGAATGTCCACTATAAATTGATAGAGCATCAAGATTTTTTCCTTCTTTTGGTTGCATATTTATATTCCATAAACAAACAGTATGATCATCAGCAGCACTAAGTAAATGTCCATTAGCATTAGAATTCCATGATAAACCATAACCTTCTCTTGTATGACCTTTTAAACGTAATTCTGGATTACAATCGCCTGGTTGTTCTTTACCTAATGGATGTGTATCAATATTAAATATTAATACATCAGATAAAGGAGTTTTTGTTGCAATTATTTGAGGATTTTGTGGCATATAACGTGCACGATTAACTTCACCTTCATGATTAATTTTTAAATCAACTTCAATACGACCATTAATTAAACCAAAACCACCAAATTCAGCTTTATCATTATCATAATGTGAACTATCTAATTCAAGATCTTCTTTTGGTAATTGTATACTAGCTATAACAAGATGATTCTGTTCATCTGATGTATGTGTGCCAAGTATTAAACGATGTGTACTAAAGTCTCGACCTTCTTCACTAAAATAGAAGAAAAATTTTTAAATAATAAAATAAAGAAAAAAAGCAATCCATTAGATTTCATACTTTCGAACATGAGGTAACCATTGTGTCGTTAAACTTGGCCATTCAAGTGCATGAGTTATAACAAGATTATATAAAAAAGGTGCATTCTTTTTCCATATTTTATATTCTTCATTTATTGTTTTTTCTTCAATATTATCTTCAAATTCACCTAAATAAAATCAATTCATTTATTTTTACTTAAATTAAATAAAAAATCATTTTTTTAAAATATTATACCTTCTCCATTCTCTTTTTGTGCTCCCATTTTAGAATTTATCTTCTATACAAATGAAATATATATATTTTTGTGTTGGTTTTTGTCTCTTTGTTCTTGTTTAGAAAATATTTTATTGGTAGAATTAGTTAATGAATGACAAGAGAAGATCATTGTACAAGTGTGTTATAGTGACATCTGTTATGAGAATATTTAAATAATATTCAAATTATTGCCAGTCTAAAACAAAGTGGAATCGGATATTTTTGCAATAACTCAAGAACGGAAAGAGCTAGAGTGCTACGGTTTTCATTAATCGAAAGAGGTGATACTAAGGCGTCCTTTTCTTCAATATTGTGTCAGATGAATTCATTTTAAACTTTATGATTTCTGCAAAACATTATAAAATAAACATGAAATTGGTCAATCATTTTAATGAAGTTTTGGTTTTAAATGTATGATTTAGATATAATTTGGATTATAAACTTTACGTATTTTTCTTAATTTTTAAGCAAATTTTGTCATTTTTATTAAAGTTCTATATCAAAGACAGGTTATTTTTAAATATTTTTTCGTTGTTTCATAAAAGCGATTCATTTTCAAAATGATTTCATCTTATAGCATATCCCTTCTGTTTACTGGTGGAAATCATAATTTTCTAGCTCTCTGCGTTCTTAAGTTATTGCAAAGATACTCGAGTCCACTTTTTTTTGAATAGGTAGTAGTTAAGATATGTAAATCGTTAGAACAGGACATTCTTGTGACAAATAAAATTATTTCTGCTCAGCTTATGACTTGTTGTTAGATCCATTCATACGTATTCTAGAATAGTCGTATTCTCTAGATATTTCAATTCATGACAATGTTTGCCATTTGAAACAGTTCACTAAAACATTTCCACACAAGTCTTACGAAGGAACCCCTAAATATGTTCCCTCGTGAATGCGATAAATCCAGCCGATTTCACGTCGATGTAGATCATATTCATGCTATTCAGGGATCCGTTGATTTCCTACGCCTTGAAAATGCACCAAACAGAGTTTCGAATCAACGAATTATACATCCCATTGGATTCAGAAGGGTCAAAAATCTATCTCAGATAATTAAATTTTACTCCTACCATAGACTGTTATTTTGTGCACTGAAAATTGTATAAACTTTAGTTTTAGACCTTTGAAAGATTCGTCCATAACTCTTACTCCATAGTTTCAAAAGTCCTGGTAGTCGTGTTAATCGGTCAAAAAATGAGCAAACATTTTGTTTTAATACTTTCGACTATTTCGTTAGTATGCATTAACCAAAACTATTCCATTGTATTCACAGATATTTTCTCTGTATTTCTTGAAGATAATTAGAAATAGGGCAAAGTTTCAGTAAAATGCCTATAACTCTGGGTAGAAGACCTATGGAGATTCAATCTTTTGTGCTTTTTCATATCTGACTAGGTCCTACCTTTGTGCACACAGTCAGAATTCAAAAGGGATGGATCAGTTAAAAACGTTCCCTCGTCAATATACAAGAAAATCTCGGAACTATACGATCACATAGGTGATTTGAGATAATATTCTTGTTCGAGGTTACGAAGCGCTTTCAATTAAATATCATTATCAGTATACTTTTCAAAATAATGGACTACCAAATCTTTCATAGATTGTTCATTATATTCAATTTCTAGTAGAATGTTTTTGAATAATTGAGTGTACATAGATGACTGATCTAATTGGTTGGCATTTTCATTTAAAACGTTCATTAGTATAGTAAAACTAAACGTAATCGAACTGTTATCGCATTGTTGTACGAATTGCTCAAGTGAATCACAAATTTGAATCAACTCTGTAAAGAAACCTTTAATTGATTGAACTTCTAAAATTGTCATTTGAGTAGTCTATGTTTGAGTGCACCCACACGATGACAAAACTTTCAATGAATCCAGGACTTATGTGCGGATTTTCTGCTGTAGTAATATTAACATTTTACACTTTTAAAGGAGTGTGTCTTTATGGTGATTTTGTAACTTTATCTATCGGCTATGCTATTGGTGAAATATGTTCTTCCATCGAGATGTTCTTTCAATTTTGTGAAATTGCCCTAAATTTTTGAAGAATAAGTGTAAGTTCTAAGTCGAGATTTTGTCTTTTCCTCCGATTACAGACTTTACCTTGGAACTGGAGTGAGAAGCTAAAGATCATGAGATACGATCCCATAGCAATTGAAGGTATAGATCAGTGATTTGTGTATCATCTATAAAAGACCATTTCTAAACAAAAATTCTTTATTCTCATCAGAATACCAATCACTAATTTACTTATCCATTAAGTCAATTGTTAGAAAAATAAATTTAAAAAGCTAATTAAAACTGACATCAATAAAGAACAAATAGCAATGAGAGAAATAAACAGTAGAGAACCAGTAAAAAATATTTTAAAAAGGCTACTCGAAATGTAGATATAGGGAACCCTCAATTGTTTCTTTGAAGAAATTATTTATTTTATATATTTTGTATTAGTATTATGAAGTTCAAGACGATATGTGCATTCTATATTTTAGCTCCAAAGAAGCTGCGCTGACAAGTTTTCTCTTTTAAATTTAGCCCGTTAAAGATTTTGCAATTTCAATATTTGTTTATCTTCACCTCTTGTATTTATTCCTTCTGTATTTTTTCTTTTCAATAATAATTTTTCGTTACTTTTCTGTCGATATTTATTCGTTCGCCATTTTTTTTCTTCCCATATTTATGTTCCGTCATTATTTTTCTTTCGCATTTACTGTTCTACGATTACTTTTGGGTATTTTTCTTTCTATGTTAATCTGTTTGACAGTTTTGCTTTTGGCTTAACTACGAGCTATCGTTTCATAAAGAAATAAATAAAAATATAAGATTGATTGTCCATAAAATTGTAATTATTTATCTCGATAATAAATATCAAATTTCATATCTATTTGATTTATGTAAAGACGCATATCGAGCATCGAAAATGTATATTTTTGCCTGGATTGAGCAAACATGTCAGTTTTTACTCAGAAGTACTTTTTCAATGCCTGTTTTTTATTTATTAGAAAGAAAAATACCCTGAAAGTAATAAGTATCGAAAGTGATATAAATACAGGTTTATTTTAGCGTTTAAGCAATATTGCATGAATAATTTGCGCTGAAAATGCATTATTAACACTTCGAGTTTTTTTTTTCTTGACGTTTCTTACTTTCGATCTTTTATCACTTTATCAAATTCATATGCATCTTGTCATTCCTACATATAACTCACTAAAAGTTCTATAACCGATGTTAGTTATTAGAATAATTTTCAACAAATTTTCGTAGGAAAGAAAATTCTGCTAAATTTCGAGTATATTGACGATCATAAGATATTATCTTTTTCTTCTCTTTAAAGATACATAAGGCCATAGTTGATACTGTTCTTATACAAAATGCACTGGTTTTAATTGTAAATGTTTTTCATAAACACATTATATTTTGTATCAAAATTTGAGTTTAAATTTTTGTGGGATTTTGAATACTTAAAAGAAATCTTGATTAATAAGCTAGTCCATATGATGTATATAGGATGCTTTTACTTCCTGGAAAATGAAGCATATTAATCAACTGAATCTATTCTCTTTTTTTTTTTAATTTCATTAACAATGATTTCGAAGAGAGCAGAATTACATTGCTTATTCAAATACTCATTGATTCATCATGCTGTTTGCTTTATCAAAATTATTGATTTTGTTTCTAACAACTGTTTCTGGAATACCGATTCCATCGACAACCGCTATCGATGGTATAATCGAAGGATTTTATTGGACTGCTTCGAATGCAGTAAATGGTGAATATGATTTTTTTACGAAAAAACAACGTGATCAATTGATTTCTTTAATGAATGAAGATATGCAATATTATTTTCATTGTCCTCATGATAGTGAAGCTGAACCATTTACAATGAGTTTATGGAATGCACAGAAAATAGTTGATTGGTCTGATACCGTTTCTAAAGCATCGAATATTTCGATTGTTATGGGTCTACGTCCACGTTGGATTAATACTGTTCAAACTTCATTACAATCAATTAAATCAAAATTAACTCAATTTATTTCGGTTGGAATTCGTTATTATATATTGTGTTGGGATGATACACCAGGTGCTAGTACAACTGCACAAATGATATTACAAAGAGATCTTATTAATGCTCTTGTTGATGAAGTAACAAATATAGAATTGATCGGTATTATTCCTGCTTACTATGCTCAATCTCAAATATCTTCTAATACTAATAGTGCTTGGGCCAATCAACTTTCCATTTTAAATCAAATACCCAGTGATATTCGATTTTTTGTGACTGGATCAACAGTTGTACCATCATCGATTCAAACAAACGATATTCCGTCATTACCCAACCGTCAATTTATATTTTTTGATAATTGGATTGCAACTGATTCTAATTCTAGAGTAACAATGAGTTGGCCACCTAATCGTAATCCAAATATTTATAAAGCAAGTCAATCAATTTCGGGTTCTGTCTTGAATTTAGCATTTCCACCTGAAAGAATTATTCATCAAATTTATGCTTTAAAACAACGAATTAATAATACATATTCGAATATTAATTCACTTTTAGCTGCAGAAGCTTGGGCTACATATCTTGTAAACAATGGCTTTTATGGATCGAATTCTTTGCAACAATTGAAAAGCAATTTGACTTCACTAATCAATTATGGTTATGAAACTAATTCAGAAATTATTCAACATTATCCAATGCTTCAAACAATCTTCACAAATTAAACTAACTTATATTTCGTAAAGTTAATAATGATAACTAAAAAACGTTTTTTTTATCTTTCTTTCCTGCTTTCTAGACGCACTTATCAAAATTTGTCATTTTGTGATGTGATAATATGAAGAACATAAAGTCAGAAAATATTAGTTTAAATGCGTGAAAAATAAATCGAGATAGAATCGATAACATCTATTTCAGAACTTCGATTGATCGAGCTGATTACATGGAAGTCATTTCATGGGCTATATATTTAGTTAATAATTTTCCTTAAAGACAGTTTTACATGCTGTTCTAACTAGGAATAGCACATAGGGGAAATATTTATTTTTTCATGTGAAACGATTTCCACGATAGTTTAAAACATTTAATCAGATGTCTTATTGTCGCTCCGTAGGAATCGAATTTTGCTATAACTTTGCTTGGGACGCCGTTTCTAAATAATGTTTATGAATAAAAATATGAAGGATATATAAAAAAATCAATAAATATTTTGTATATCTCTCATATTTTTGTTCGTAAATAATATTAGTAAAAGATGTTGCGAGCAAAGTTATAAAAAAAGCTGAATTCTACAAGGTGACGATAAGACATCTAATTACGCGTGTTAAACTACTGTGAAAAATATTTCACATGAAAAAGTAAATATTTACCCTACATATCACCATCAATTCGAACTAAAATTATTTTTTTATTTTTAACTATTCTATTATTTCAAAAATGAAATTACAATTTATTTCATATAATCACTGGCATCTAACAATTTCTTTGTAATCTAGTTTCGAACCATGAGTACCCGTTTCAAAATTGACTCGCCCAATCCAATCCAGTACAGAAGTTTTTTTCAAAAAGATACGGCCTTTGAGCGGGATTGGATAGGACTTGATTCAGTCCATTCGAAGCTTTGATCTATTCCTCAATTGCTATTAGGAGGATTAATTTATGAATGGGCTACTAAACTTGAGCTTTTTTTATCATAAGATAATCTATACAATGGAAAGATGTTCAAGTATTAAATATCATAGTAAATCGAATGTAAATTAGCTTGTAGAGTTTGATAAGAACAAATCGAATCTTTCTATAAAATACAAAGACTATGATTTTTAAAAAGCATTTCATCATTATCTATGTTGATACAACGTAACTATCGAAATATTCTTTCGTTTGTAACGACACAGAACCTGAGTGTCTTCAAAAACTGATCAATACACTTTAATTAGCTAAAATTAAATCCCATAAGAAATAGCATCAATCTTGTGACCAACTCATTCAAATGAATGTGCACTTAAATTTTATAGTCTTAAAAATAATAAAATTATACATTGATATATTTACTAACAGTGTAGATAATTACATTAAATGCCATACTCATCAATGTTTACAACAAACTAACGTATAATTAACTTAAAACAATATATAACATCAGAAAACATTTATTTATTCATATAAAAAAACAATTGGTATACACAATAATGAATTCAAATTCTGGAAAAGAGAACGAAATGTTGTCTATTAAGATAATCTATAATCTAAAAATGTAATGTCATACGAATAATATACTCATATAAAATCTATAATAATGGTTAATCTTATTCAAAAAAAAACAAATGGTGTTTGATAAAATACTACTTGATCAATATTAAAACCAGTATGTCTGATTACTTTTGAACTATTCAATATCGATATGTATTATTAATGACAATTTCACATTAAAATATTAATATTTGTTATATTAGTTAATTGTTGAAATTGTTGATCTAATGTTATATCTAATAGAAATTATTCAGGTGTATTAATTTAAATAATTCTTCTTATTTTTAGTTTGAAAAAAATAGAATAAAAAATAATAATAATAATTATGGCAATGTAATTAATGTCTTTCCATCCTCATCATGGTCTAGAAGTCATTCAAAAGTAATCAACATACGTAATGTAATTTATTAATTTGTTCTATTATTGTTTAATAATCTTTTAAAAAACATTTACTTATATAGAATGTTTTTATTTTCTTGTAATAAATATTCATTTGAATGAAATAAAAATAGAAATGCTTGTTTTTTAAACAAACACTTTTAATATTCATATGAATTAATCTTAATTCTTCAATATATAAGACATAGTCTTGTACACATATATTCAATGCTTTATCAATTTAATGTAAAATTTTATTTTTCATGTGTAGTAAAGTCAATATTTTTTGGTAAATGAGTTTGAAGATGTTAAGATTGATTTTACTTTTGTCTATTAAAATTCAACATTTTAACGTAATAAAGATTAGCAATCATAACAAATCGTATAATTATTTAATTAAATCAACTTTTCACATAGCAATATTTTTAATTTTTTTTATTAATTGGTACTATTGATGAAGAAATTTGTTTTACTAATTCCATTTAAATTTTTCAATTAAGCATCTTCTCCATTGCAATAATTGACAGTAATGTGACGAATAACTTCTTTTAAATATAGTTGATGTAACTGTTATTACATCTATCATGTGCGGTATATTTCTAATCATACAATGTATATAATGGTGATAAAGTTAATAATAAGTCTTATTCTCTCTCGCAATTATTCATCAAATAATTTTTCCAATGAATTAGGTATAGGACAATGTTTCTATGTATTGTGTTGATCAATATACAAGATGTAGTTTTAACAAGACATTTAAATACTGAACTTTTAACAACTTTCTTCGTATACATAGTTGTTCTTGATATTTAAAGGTATTGTTGAATATCAAAAAATAATTTATTCACTAAAAACCGACTCTTATTATTGAATAGTGTTTGTTTGTAAATGTTAACTGATATTACCAAAAATTGTAAAGAAATAATGAGATTTACATTTTTTCATGATGAGCATGATGATGATTTCAAATTTTATTTCAACAAATCCATTTAAATTTTCTGATTAAGCCTAATAATTATATATTCAAATTGTATTATATCCAATGATTAAATAAACAACCTTTGGTTTTGAACAGAAAAAAATCCACATATCGAACAAGATATTATTTTTTTTACCTATTTATTTAGTTATGTGTATTTCTAAAACCGTTCAAACTAATTTAGCATCATTATCTAAATAAGCTTTACTATTATTAACGCCACCCACATAAACTACCCTTTGCTATTGATGAGTTGAATACTAATTATTTAGCCAAACAAAAATTGGAAAAATAATCATTTATGCAAATCATGACCTGTTTCAAGTTTCCGGCATAGTAACATAAAGAGATCACTTTCATGTATTTTCACAATATAAGAAGTATTACCTGGTTTACAAAACAGTTTCTTCATTGTGTTCTATTATGGTATCTAGCATTAGTTTTTTTTGACAGTTCAGCTACCTACCTGAAGTATCTCACATCGAAAAAATGGTCCATTAAATATCTCAAATATATATGTCAAGTATTAATCGATACCTAATTTTAACTGCTCGAGCGGGATAAGCCAGGTAAATTAACCTACATGACACGTGGCATTTTTAGAATGCACATGCCTATGCAATAATCATGCTACAAGGTAATCATTTGCATTTCTCTTCCATACAGGCGATGTTAAAAGATGGCGCTTAATACCAATAAGATATGTTTAAACTCCTTGTATGTTCATTAATAAGAAATTCAATTTCACATTTTTATCAATCTTTTTGAGTAGCTACTTAATTCGACTTATAATATAAATAGAACGCAAAAAAAATTAACACTACTTTTATTGAACGAAGTATAACTATATATATTTTTTTTTTTATTTACAATTTATTATAAACTTTATAAATGGACACTTTATTGTAACTTTATACAAAAACTATAAATCTCTTTTTCATTTGTAATTTAATCGATGGGAAGGTGCCTTATTTTCGACTTCGGTTATGGATGAAATTTTGCAATAACCATAAGCTGGAACAGTGCAAGCAAAAGATAAGTTTTGACGTAATTGGAAGTTTCGAAGTGAAATTTTTTCTGTCATACAGGATTGACACGAAAACAAAAGAGGACTTTTTTCGCCTGAATTACACGTTATGTTTATGAGCAGAGTTCACTATAAGTGGGAATAGAGGATTATCAGTAGTAAAGAAAACATTAGATTATATTAATCAGAATGGTTCTGGTAGAATAGGAAACGTATAAGTTTTGTTAAATCATAATTTATTAGTACCTTCAGCTAATATGTTGCTAACTGGATGAAATTGATGATAATAGACATGTCTTGAACATTGACTAGGTATGTAGTTCGACAGAGTGCAGATAAATAGTGTAGAACTTGAGCACGATTCCAAAACTATTGTAGTTTATTCAGAAGTGCTAGATAAAAGTGTGCCATATATCCTTTCATACTTTGAACAAATCCAAAATTGATTACGTTTAGCATAATATATATGTCTCATAATCGTTTATGTTAATAGTAGTTGTTGAGGTAACTATTCAAATAAACATAGCCTTTTTTGATAGAATTAAATTATTATTTTTATGTATCGGAGGAGCATTTTCTCATAAAAATATTTAATTTTTGAACATTATACATGTTATTTTCAAAATCAAGTACAGTTCTTCAATGTTTAACTTTGATCAAAAGAGTTCCATACAGATGAAAGATTCATTTAAATACATGGCTTCTCATCAAAATAGTACTATTCAATATCATGATAGATGTATCTGTGTGAGATATAACCACGATTCACAAATTGACAAATCAAGGAAATTTTCCTAGATTTCAATAGAATTGCCAATTTGTGGATTGTGGTTACTGCTGTTTTATATTAATCTTTGTTAAAATAAATTGTATAAATAATTCCATATCCATATTATTGAGAAAATCTACTTTGAGATATTATTTGGGGATATAAATCAATTACAAAATCTATTTCTTCAATTTCAAACATTTTTTCAAGATAAACTTTAGTAGCTTGATTTTTCTTTAAAATAGCATTGACTTCTACTGCATCAATAGATAAATATTCCTGACGGAATAATCACACAGAAGAAATTTATAATGAATCAAGTTGTGGTAATAAATATAATATTTCAATTAACGTACCGTTAAAGAGTTTGCTACAAATTTCCAAATGATAAGTCTGTGCTACAGCTAAAATACAAGGAGTTTTTTCGCTTGACAAATCAAAAACACTGTCAATCGAAAGATCCGTAAGAGCGATTCGCATAGATTTAGAAAGTTCATTATGTTGTGCATCATCTTCATACCAACGTTTTGTAAACAACCAATGATAAACTCTTCAGTGTAAAAACAAAAATTCTGTTTTATATATACTTATGTGATGCGATCAAAATCAATTCCGCTCTCGAATATCCATTTTCGTCTGATACAAAATGATGATGATACATGTTGATTTGATTTTCCGAGATGCATTGGAGTTTCATCATCAGTGTCAATAAATACATTATATATTAAATAAAATTTCTGTAATTGGCATAAATCTTGTTCAGAATTTAGTGCTCTTTAACACAGTTGACTTAGTTTTTTGTACCTTCCACATGAAAAACATGTTTTATAGGAACCAAATTTTGAGCTTTAATATTCTTAAATTCAATGAATTGATTACAGCATAAATGTACATTCATTAATATTTCATTCATGCGAATTAATACAAAGATAATCGTAGCTTTCGTGAATTTTTATCTAGGGAATGTGGATATATTATGAATTTAACAGATGTCTTCAACTGACTCTTCATTCGTTCTGATCCAGTCATAAAAAAAAATAATTATTGATACATTTACTAAATGACAAATTCATTCACAAACACCAACAGCTACATCTACAATATTAAATGAAGATGATCAAATACTATTGACTCTATTTCTCAAAAAAATGAATAGATACATTTGATATCAAGAATACCAACTTGTATGTAGTTTTGAAAGTAGCTTTTCTTTTTCCGGTTTTAATATAACGAAATGTTTCTAGATAGATGAACTTATCCGATGAACAATAACAGGAATTGGAAGATAAATTCAAACAAAAATTTGAAACCCGGAGAAATCTTAAAAACAATAACGAAACGCTGTAAATACACTTCTAATGTATATCAAACGTGATCGTAATGAATTAATCATGATAATTCTTTAATTATAAGGAATAGTTCTAGTTGATGCAACTCATTGATTATAAAAAAACTTCATTAAAACCTTGTATTTTTCCAAAAAATAATGAAAATAGAAACCTATTAAGTTCTTGAAAATGCCATTCGAAAGAGCTCATTGAAAAACTATATACCTTTTCTATAGTTAATGAGAAAGACAATTTTTTCTAGATGTCCGCCTGCTATGCTATGCGAAAGTTGCCCACTGTGTGTTATCAACTGTTTGTTCTCATCGCTGACATGCTTTGCACTAATCTATCTGAACGTATTTCCAATATCAAAACACGTCTGCTTAAATCTAACTGTGAGCATCCTCGAGATTTTCGTCGACTTCGTGTACTGACAATGATGGATATTAACATACTTTCATCCTTGATAAAATGATCCATACAGTGACATTAATAGGGACAAGCGACGTTTTGATATTTTCGAACATTTATCCCGACGTGTATCATGTTACAAACCTTGTTAAATATTTTCTAAATCTTCGCTCGTTCAATTTCGAATGAGCAACGATTGTTTTGATAGCTCCGCGTAGGTCCCAACGGCCAATATTTGCTGCATCTTGCCGTATTCACAACCAACTTGATCAATTAAAACTCAGGCTTTTCGCAGAAAATTAATGAATGGCTCTTAAATAAGATCATATTGAAATGATGATCAGCTCCTTTATTCTACGCAAGTTCAGTGTCTATTGATTAATGAAATATCTGGCTCTAATCAATATGATTCTAATATGAAATCAATTTTTTGCAATGAGTCGAGGATTGAAAGAGTTAGAATACTGTGGTTTTCACCCATTGAAAGAGGTGACGCTAAGGTATTCTTTTCTCCAATAATGTGTGAGACAAATTCATTTTAAACTTTATAATTTCTGCAAAACATTACAAAATAGGTATGAAACCAACCATCGAATTATAAACTTCACATCTTTTTTGATAAAGAAAAACAAAGTTCCTATTTACTTCGTCAAAAAGTATAAATTTTTCTTTATTTTTAAGCAAATTTTATAATTTTTTATTAAAGTTCTGTATCAAAGGCAGATTATTTTTAAACATTTTTTCGTTGTTTCATAAAAGCAATTGATTTTAAAATTATTTCATTTTATACAATATCTCTTCCGTTTACTAGTGAAATTCATAGCTTTCTAGCTCTTTGCGTTCTTAAGTTATTGCAAGACAAGCAGTAATTGTTATTATTCGAATTTTAAAATTATATTATTATGTTATAATATTAAAACTAAATGGCTTTGAAAAAACTTTTTTTTGAAAGTTAAATAATTTCTGCCGTTTCATACACAACTTAAAAAAATTAATTATTAAGTTTAACTTTTTTGAATTCATATTCAATAAACTAATGTATATTTTTCATTTTTTTTCTAATGAAATAAATATTCTAATACTAATTCTTTTCTGTATATGAACTATGTCTATATCGTCTACATAAAATATATTGAATTTCAATGATTAAGTTCTTTAATATATTATATATTTGCTTTGACTAATCGTATTCACATAAGGTTTCTTTTTATGTCGCTACGATCAGCAAATCAATTTGATTAGTTTCTTATTCTAACTTCCCAACATTCAGACTTTTCATTATTAAATTATATTTAATTGTAAAATAAATGACTATATCTACCTAAATATATAAATATATATTTATTTTATGAAAAAATTAATCACAATAACACAAATAGAATAATATATAAAATAAAAAATTTAATAATATTCATTTAAACATTTCATCATTTCTTGAAGACAATCATATGCATATGAATTTGTAAGCACGAGCCAAAGTAATCATTATTCATTTCTATAACAGTCAGGTGTACTTCTACCCTCGAAGGCATACATCAAATTGAGTTGATGAAGTCTTTCAATAACTGCTTATACACCATACAAGTTTTTTTTCTCTGTTTTTATGCCATTTCAATACGCAATACACAAGTTGTATACGGCATTAATGATAAGGTGTCTACTGGTCTGCTATATTTTCTTTTTGGCTTCTGTTGACGTTAATGTTAAACCTTCGTATATATATATATGTGTATACATAGTCAATAGCACCTCGTTCTCTCTCTTGTGCGCACACTTTTTCTCAATATACAGTATATACTGTATTTAGTTGTTTATTCTACAAATGGATTGACATTGAAATAGGAGAGGTTAAAAGAAGAAAAAAAGATAATTCAAGTTATTAGTACTTTTTTTTTAAATAGGTATATACATATAGATATACTCTCTTTTCTTTTCATTCGACCAATTACTTTTTAACATGAACATAATGAACTTGAATGGTATCATCTGCAAGATGAACTAAGGTTTCAATGAAAAATTTTTAAATTATACAAGAAATTTTTCATCATTATTTGATTGATATAAAATAAACTAATAAGAAGAGAATATAAAATGATAAATTTATTTCATTAAAAATTATATCTTAATATTAATTTAAACATATAATCTACAAAATTCAACGAATAGGTAAGTATATGAAAAATATTCATTTTAAAATAATATGATGAAAAGTTGGGATAGAAACGGCACGTCTTCTATTTTATTTTATGTTCAAAGTCAAAGCGAATACACTAGAGACTTATATGAATAAAGAGAAACAAAAACAGAATAGCAGTCACTCTACTATTGTCTGAAATGTATTTTAAATAAAAGCAAATACACTTGAATGAAAGAATAAGATGATGAATTTCTGTTCAAATAGAAATAATAACATAGATTTTTGATATAGATTGAAATAGATTTTAAAAAATAAAATGAAGACGATTTTGATAATACAAGAGAAAAAGAAACCTAACAAATGATCATCTTCTTTTTTTCTTCTTCTTAACGTAAGAAATCGATATACATCGAAACCTTTTCGATTATTCTTTTTTTCGAAAATATAAAATCTCCTCTTTTCTCTCTTCTTACATTCATTCTTTCCTTTATTTCATCGAAGAAATCCAAACTGATTGTAAGTATGAATATGCACTTATTCATTGATATCCATTTGCTCTTAATTAATTAAGCTTGATTGATTTTTATATCTTTTGAACATTCATATCAGAGATAAACTACCGTTAGTCGTTTAAAGAAGAAAAGGATTAGTATGATTATGACACACATATGTAGCAATATAAAAAAATAAAAAAAACAGAAAAAAAAAAACGGCGGCTAATCAAGAAATTCAATGTTTTATTGTGCAATTTCATCTGATCCCGCCTTAATTTGAACTTATTCTAGTAGACTGCACATTATAGAAAAGATCATTTGTGTTGTTATTCTATCGAATTTGTTTATTCACATCATCAGCAAACATGTAAACTACTCAATAGATGATCATCATATTATTGACTTTATAAAGAAAAAATCTTTTATAAAAACGTTTTCAATGAATAGTAAACAAATACTTCGTAGGAGTATAGATAGATGATATGATGAATAGGTAAATATATATATATGAGAAATGAAATATGATTTCATTTTTACTACTTGATTAGATATGTATATCATTTTATTTTCTCTTAATGATAATTTCAATTCTGATTCGTTATTGAATTTTTTTTATTCTCAACCAATTGCGAAAAGCAAATATAACAAAAAAAAAAAAAAAGAAAAGAATAACATTTCATCATGTGTGTCGAACAACATCATTAAAAACATCTCTCGCTTCTAATAGGTTCGGTTCATCATCAGTCTTGAAAAAGAAGAAAAAGAAAAGAAAATGAAAATTTTTTTTTCTCTTTTTCTCTTTTTCTCTTTCTCTTCTCTCATTCCGTAGCTTGATTATACAGCTCATTCGGATAGGTAGTAGGTCTTCTTGCACAAGAGAGAAAAAGAAAAAAAAAACTAATACAAACATTCGTATGGAAGAGATTCTATTCGTCAATTGTGATTAGTCGTGTTTTCATGTAATAATTGTAACGACAACATAAGTTAGTCTTTGAATCTCTAAAACATAATGACAGCAGTAAATCGCATCAACATGGATTCAGCTACAATTGATGTTTCATCATCATTATGGCGTACTGCTGCAGATCATTCTCCTCCATTTGATGGGTAAGTAAAACTGAAAAAAAAAAAGAAAAAGAAATACAATACATACCTTTTTTTTTCTATTAAGATAAAGTCTTTGTATCTTATCAAATTAATTCTATTTTTTTCTTTGTTTTGAAGTTTTATCTCATCTTGGCGTGATCATCACCACCCACACCCTCATGATTTTGTTGTACATCATGATTATACCCCATTTCGTTTTTCCGATCCACATCATCATCATCATCATCACCATTATGATCCAACATCATATTATACTGATACAGCTATGGATCCATATACATCATCTTCTGCTGCTGCTGCTGCTGCATCAGTTTATTCTCCTTATATGGTACATCATCATTCTCCACCGCCAACAAATTCTAATTCACCTTCAATTAAACCTGAAAATGCTGTTACAGCGGCTGTTGCATTACAATCTGCATTAAGTTTATCAACACCAATGAATGTTAATGTTTCAATGAATTTTAATTCTCATAATATACAATATACAACTGGTTATAATGTTCCAACTCCATCGACACCACCAACAACAACAAATTTACCATATGAACCATTTTATAATTCAAATCGTCATCAAATACCATCATCATATCATCATCATAATTCAATACCATCTGAAATTAGAAATCGTTCAGATTCTGTAACAAGTAAACAAGCAATGCTTTTATCAGCAGCTGCATCTTATGATTATAAAGATTTATCAAAATTATGTGAATTTTTTCCAACACCATCATCATCATCATCAACAGGATCAAATGATAAACGAAAGTATATAGATATTTTTTTTTCTTGAAAAATTTGAATACAAAAACAAAAAAATTTATAATTGTTTTTTATAGTTCTTGGTTACAACCTCAATCAACATCTAAAACATCAAATAATAAAACTAATGAAGGACGTATAAATCGTTGTCGTATATGTGGAAAAATCTATGCTAGACCAAGTACACTAAAAACTCATTTACGTACACATTCTGGTGAAAAAGTAAATTTTTCTTTTTTTTTTATTGTTTAAAGAAAACAAAACACAATTTTTGAATTTTTTTAGCCATATAAATGTGATAAATGTTGTAAAGCATTTACACAAGCAGCTAATTTAACAGCACATTTACGTACACATTCAGGTGAAAAACCATTTTCATGTGATATATGTGGAAGAAAATTTTCTCAAAGTTCATCCGTAACAACACATATGAGAACGCATTCGGGTGAAAGACCGTATCAATGTAAATATTGTCGAAAAGCTTTTTCTGATAGTTCAACATTAACAAAACATATGCGAGTACATAGTGGAGGTAAGAATTTTAATTTTTTCTTTTTATTGTAATAAAAAAAAATATATCCTTTTTCTTTTTTAAGAAAAACCATATGAATGTTCATTATGTCGTCTTCGCTTTTCACAATCAGGAAATCTAAATCGACATATGAGAATACATATGAATAATGGAAATGGAAATCATTCAAAATAAAATTAAAATTAAAAAAAAATTGACAAATTTTTTTTTTGTCTTTATTGTTGTAGTTTTCTTTTTTTTTGCATTTGCTTGCTTTATATTTTTTTTTCATCGTTGCTTGTTTTTGTCAATGAAATTTTCTATGATAGAAAAAAAAAAGATCACATATACATATATATATATATACATAATTTAATGAATAGAACTTTTTTTTTATTTTAACCAATAGGAAAAGATTTCTTCTTTTCTGCTTTTTCTTTTGAAATGAAAAAATTGGAAAAATAATTGATTTCTATTTTAATATATTCGCGAAGAAAAAAATAATAATAATCAAATTTGAAATATGAGGTAAAAGAATTTATTTATTTAGATTATATGTTTGTTTTTAAGGGCGTTATATGATTATTATAAATAATGTTTTAAGAATGAAAGATATTTTTTATTTATTTCAACTTTGAAAATATTCGATTAGATATTTGTAATTTTCATTATTGATTATAAAATTATTTGTATGTATTAAATAAATGCAATGTTCAGTATAGATTTTATCCGATATGTAAAATTTATCTCCGTTTGATCTAGCAACATAATTAATATATTCGTTATTGAAGCAAAATTCTGATCAATATTATATTAATTTAAAAATTATCATTTCACCAAAAAAATATATATTGAGCTAAAAAAAACATGCAAAAAAGAAAGAGCATTAAAAAAAAATGTCTATGCAGTAGTGGGTGCAAATGTAATATTTGAATTATGTCTGCTTGTTGTCGATGGTGGAAATTGTTGTAAAATATTATTAATTTTTTCTTGTTGTATTTTTAAATCTGCCATATGTCGATTAAATTCATTATATTTTGTATTTATTTGTCCATGTATTGTTGTAATCCAATCTGTTGGAAGACCAATTCCACTTGTACTAGTTGTTGTTGTTGTTGATAATGATGATTTTGTTTTATCATTCAATTGTGATATATCTGTTGTTGTAGTTTTTTGATCTTGATTACCTACTGTTTGTATTAAACCATATTTTTCTAAACGACCAAAATGTTTATCAAATGGTGTTCGTATTTGTATACGAAAGAATTTTTTAAAAAATCTTTGCCAATATGATGATTTATAATTAATTGTACGAAAACGACGAATAGATAAAAAAAAATTTCGATGTGGAATTTGTCGTTCAACATCAAGAGTTAATTTAACACGCATTTCTAAACGTTTAAGAGTTGCTACACGCATAACACTTGCAATATCATCAACAGCTAAACCAACTAATAAATTCATTATTATTATTGACATTACAATAATAAATATTATAAAAAAGAAATATGTTATACCAAAATAATTTGGTGCATCACCATGAAATATTCCTGAAATATATATTTAAATTGATTTAATTTTTTGTTAATTCATTGTTTTTACTATGAAGAATATTATATAATATTTTATATTTGATGATCAAGATTTTGTAATATCATTTTAGAAATATTTATCTTAATGATCAATCACTATTTGAAAATAACTATTTTGAAAATCAGAACTCGATTACAAATACAGTGGACACATTATGGTTTGACGAAGCGATTTTTCCGGAATTGAATCGTCAATGTTGAGTCTTTCGTACTTTTTCAACGTAAGGAATAGTAATGAACAAATGAAGAAACTGCTAGAGGTTAATGGCAAAGAAGAAGAAAAGTTTATCAGTGGTGGAAAATGTTTTCACTTCATTTAGATATTAGAAATGATCAGAAACGTTTACCCTTTTTGGATTTATTAAAAGGCTTCGGTTACGCATCCTCATCTCCGATCTTGAATCTTAATTTGCTAACATTTATCTAGATTTAAAGGTTATTTTCATCAATAAAAGTATATGTCACTAATATCTGACAGTTTTGAAAAATCAAAGAAACATTCACTATACAAAACTTATACTACAAGATATCTCAGTAAGATGAATTAGACTGATTGCATAATTGATGCTGTTATCCTTTTAACTCCATCAGACAAGATTCAATTGATTAATATTACTCTCTATATTATTTTTTATAATAAAATCAATTTCATAGAATGAAGTTATTCTGAATTTTTAAGTTAAATTAAGACTAAATCTTATTCTAACTAAGCTATATGTCTTATTTAAAATATGATCATTTAATTGTAATCTCTATTGAAATAAAAAATGAGATGCTCACCTTCATATTCAAATTCTCCAATCATCATAACACATGTTTTTAATAAACTATTTCCAAAATTTTGAAATGGATTATGATTTTGTAATAACATATGAAAAGCTAATGCAAAACCAATAATAAATAAAAAGAAAACAAGAAAAAATCTTGAAAATGTATGTAAAATATCTGTTAACATAACAACAAATATTCCAAAACTTGGAAATTTTTGTATAAATAAAACTAATGCAAACCATGTTAAAAATACTCCAAGTGCACCTATTTGCCATTGTATAACACATCGATAACCAATATCTCTTGAACATGAATTAAAATCAATTGTAAATAAAATAGCAAGAATAAATGCAGTTAATTCAACAGCATTTTCTAAATTAATATAATCTAAACGTTGAGATATAACTTGAAAGAATTCTTTTATAATTTGTATTGATGCTAAAATAATAACAAACCATTGAAAAACATGCATTGTTCGTATACGTATTTTTAAATCATTTAATTCATCTGTATGATTTTGTTTAATTATTGAACATAATTCATAACATGTTGATTCTTTCATTTGATCATGTGTTACACCAAAACGATATGGTGCAAATGTAAGAAATACATATGTTGTTAATGATGCAACAAATAAAAGATAAAATAAAAAATTTATATAATAAACATAACGTGCAAATAATTTCCATTTATAATCAAGTAAAGAATGTACTAATGGATGATCAAGTAATTGTTCACGATTTTTTTCAACCATTAATGAAAATGGATGATTTAATTGTAAACTTTTACGATCTAATTCTTTAACATTCATACCAGGATATAATCGACCATCAGGTTCAAATTGATCATCAACAACTAAAAAAAAAAATTAAATTTATTTTAAAATATTATATGGTAAGTATTCAAATTTAAGAAATCCTAATTTTTCCTTCAGGATATTAAGGAAAAAATTATGATTTCAGAATACCAAAATTACAAACAATAAATGCCATTTTTTACGTTGTATTGAACGAGTATATTTCCAAACTTAGATAATGAAATAAACTGATTCTATTAAAAAATCAAATTTTCTCCTTTGGTGTCAAAGAGAAAACTTAGCTTTTATTTTTTTTGAATTATTCATATCTTATATATAATAAAAAATATTTTATCATGTCGATTAAATGATAAAGTAATTAAATAGGTTTCCTTTTTTAAAATATCATTAGTTTGAAATTTTTATGTAGATTTAGGAATAGAGAATTATTCTAACATAATGCAATAGTTAAAAGTCTGATATGAATTAAAGAATCTATTTTAAATCTTATATATTATGTTTCATAAAACATCATTCTCAGTTAAATAAAGCGAAACACCTATCAAACGATTTGCTATATAATCAATAATATTTTTTCACTCTAGAGTTTTAAATAGGAGTGAATTTTTGCTAGATTTGGTTTTTTTATATTTGATTCTTGCGTTGAACAAAGTAAAATTTAGAATGATGAGATTATTTTATGTATGTTTATTTTAAAATTATATCTACTAAAATATTCATAGAATATAAAAACAAATGTTAACTTTAATTGGTAATTATTTTGCGTTCTGAGTATCTTTTAGTGATAAAATCGTCGAAATTCTCTTGGAAAATATAAACGGGTGATAAATAAGCTGAATATTTGATCTAGTTTGAAGTATCAGACTGGAAGTTTTAGAAAAATCGTTTTTAATTAAAATTTTTTAGTCAAGATATTAAAAAAAAACAAAATATACCACAAGATGCAGCGTGAAAAGCTCTACAATTTATAAAGGATTGCTTATTTTATAATTGTACTATTTATTTTCAAAATGACCATAACTCTAAACAACCAAATTTCGACGTTGCGATAACGATCTAGCTTTTAGCAGAAAATAGGTTTTGTCGAAATTTTATTATTATGATATGAGCTGAATAGTGGTCAAACAACATAGAACTGTTCATAAAAAAAGAAAAATTTTTCAAGTGCTCTATATGAAAATATTATAGGATGGCCAGTATTTTTGAATTGCTCTAAATAGTTATTAACTTTTATTCTCGATGATTACTGAGAATATTTTTAAATATCTTACTTGGTTTTTCATTCCAATCTTTATGAAGAAATTGATCATCAAGAAATTCATATGTATAAACAAATGTTAATTTTTGTAATTGTGCTTCATCTTTTGTTAAACCACTTGTATCAGCATTAGTACTATTTAATTGTTCTTCTAATTCAATAATATTTTCACCAGCAGATTTTTTTCGTTTCTTTTTCTTTTTTTCTTTTTCATTTTCATTATCTGATGATGATAGTGCATTTTTATTTTTACTTACTACTGTACAACATTTATTTAATACAATTAATGCAATATCAGGCATTTTTCGTATTAATTTTCTTAATGGTGTATCCCAACGTTTTGTTTGTTCATCATATTTAGCATTACGTAAAATTAATGCCCAATCACGATGATTAACTAACACTTCAGCAACACTATATTGATTTGAACCAATAGCTAAATCAAGACAATTATCACCATTTGATGTACGATTTTCAATTTTTGCATTATTTTTTAATAAAAGTTTAACTACTTCGGAATGACCATTACGTGCAGCTAAATGAAGAGGTGTTTGTTGATTTTTATCAACTGGATCAATAGGACTATGATTTTCGATTAATATTCGAACACTATTGTATCGACCTCGTTCAGCAGCACAATGAATTGGTAACCAAGATATCATATTACGTGATTGTAAATCACAATTTTGTTCTAATAAAAGTTTTATAATAGAAGAATGGCCTTCAGCAGCAGCAATATGAAGTGCTAGAAATGAAAAATATAGAATATTAATTTGAAATGTTTGATTATAATGGATCAAATAATTTAAAAAAAAAACAAATCATTTCAATACGACAGATGAGCTTCTCACAATTGCGCCTTCATCAGTTAATTAAGTACCATACTAATCAATATCTATTGGTCTAGTTAAACACGAAAAAATCTATGTAAATTTGGGATATTTTATGGTATTGGCAAATGTGCTATCAGTGACCATCATAGCTAGAACAATTATCTATACCGAAACGAACTAGTATTCAAATTAATTACATTTCATTGAGTCATCTAGTTTATATTAATGTTTGTTTGACTATATTAGTGCTGTATAATACATTGTAAAATTCTCAAAAGATAGGACATCGTTAAAGCACAGTTAATTCCTCATCTATTTCTCTTTATATCGTAGTTCATTTGTTTCAGTCAAAAATTCAGTACGAGAAAATCCATCAGATTATGAAACTATTCAAGATTTGAAATCGAACAAAATGCGTATTTGATTGTAACTGAACAATTGCAAGTTGGCCTTGTAAAACTAAAGAAATGTATTAAATATGACCATCTTGATTGAAAAACTATAAATAGTGAACTTCAATTTTTTTCATATCTCAAAAAGAGATTTGTATTTTTTAAAAGGCAATATTTCTATTCAATTTTTAATCAGGCTATAGATTGATTCGAATAAAATAATTTTCTTGTATTTTATCAATCTGTTTTGAATATTAGGCTTAATTAGGGGAAACTCATTTGTCGATGTATCAAAATATATTGAAAGCTACAAGTAGTTTTTTCCTTTTTTATAATATGTATATTGAAATAGCGATGGCTGTTCTTTCCATTGGTAATCATCAGTAAAGGATAAAATGAAATTTTATTATTCATATTCACTGAAATGGATTTCATGTTAATTCAATAATGATAATATCGATTAAAGAATTTTTCTTTCAATAATAAAAGAAAATTTTTTTATATATCTTAATTCCTAACCTGTATTTGATCCATCATCTCGTTCTTCAAGTAGATTAAGTTTATCTCTAGCTGTTTGATAATGTCCATTAATATATTCAATAAATACTTTTAAAACATCTAAACGATTTTTTTTACAACATAACATTAATGGTGTATATTCATCATCATCTTTCATTGTTAATGAAGCATCTCTTTTTAATAATTCATTAACAATATCAACATGACCAGATTCAGCAGCTGCATGTAAACTAGTTCGACTATATCGATCAATATCATTAACAGCTAATTTTTCTTTTTCTAAACCACCATGTTCTCTTGCATAATGTAAAAGTATTTCTAGTGTTTGAATATGATTATTCATTGATGCTAAATAAACAGGACCACGTTCACGTTTATCATGATCATTAAACATATCAGCACCAGATCCTAAAAGAAGTGCAACACATGCTGAATGACCTGATGCAGCAGCTAATAGTAAAGCTGTTACACCAGCAGTATTTTTTTTCTGAATAAAATCTGTATTATTCTTAAAAAAAAGAATTTTAAATATAAATTAATAAAAAATAAAATAAAAATTTTTACTTGTTTTGATAATGCATATTTAAGTACATTTTCTTTATTATGTGCAGCTGCTTTATGTAAAATAGTTTCATTTGCATTATCAATATCATTAATATCACCACCAAAATGAATTAATTTTTCAAGAATTTCAACTGAATCAGTTTTTGCACATAAATGTATTGCTGTTTGTCCATCTTCACGTTTAGCTGATGGATCAACATTATTTGATAAAAGTAAATCAACTATTTGAACATTTGCTGATGCAACAGCTAAATGTAAAAGTGTATTCCTTTCAACATCTGTAGCTTTAATAATTTCATCAAGTTTTTCATGTTGAGGAAATGTTTTAAAGAACATTTCCAAAATATAATAATGAGAATTACGACAAGCATATGCAAATGGTATTGACTCTGTTTCATCAGCTGCTAATACATCAGCACCATATTCAATTAATAAACGAGCCGTATCAACACTACCATGAAAGCAAGCGCCATGTAATGGATGCATTTTTTGACGATCAACTGCCTGAAATTTATGAATATTAAAGAAATTTATAAGAAAGAAATGAGTGAATGAATGCAAACTTCAAGATTGGCATTTTCAGAGATCAATATCTTAGCACATAGGACATTATTACGTTCACATGCATGATGAAGCGGCCTATTAAAATAACATACAAGATTAAGTAATCATCAGGCAACATATACAACTATTCAATTTAGTATCTAAAACTTAATTTTTATCAAAAATTGATTTTGAGTGTTTTTTTTTCATTCGAAATCTTCCTATAACTCATTATCGACCCTATAAATTATGCTAATATGATGAGAATAGTAGCATTTACAGATCAAATTTCTATTATATCAAGTAAAATAATCTAATACGTGTTGCTTTTGATAAGTAATACCTTTATCGAAATTTTATACTTATATTTCATATAACTACATCATATTTATAAAAATTCATTCAAATAATAATCATTTTTATTTCTAAATTAATTTGAACATACCTTGAATAAAAATTGTCTGGTGCATCTATATCAGCATCATGCTGAATTAAATATCGAACGACTTCTTCATAAGAATCAGCCTAAACTAATAAAATTAAATATTAGAAAAAAATAAAATAAAGAACTTTAATATTACTTGACTATCTGTTTCAACTCGAAATCGAGCAATATAATGAAGTGGTGTCATACCATCTTCACCTGCTTTATTAACAGCAACATTACATTGTTCAATAAGAAATTTACATATATGAATATGATAAAAACGTGCAGCATAATGTAAAGCTGATAATTTTGTTTCAAGATCAAGTCGATTAAAAAATACTTGAGGATTTGATTTATTGTCTTCATACAAAATTTGTAATTCTTCTAAATTTCCATATCGTGCTGCCTACAAATTCATATATTAAAAGAAAAAATTAAATTTAAAAAAAAAATATTTCTTTTTCTTTACTTGAAATTGATCTATTTTTCTATGAATCATTGATATTTGTCGATTAAATTCATGTGGTGCATTGGATTTACGTCTTAAAATTTTTTTAGTTTTTTTATTATCTGCATCCGTAACTAATAAATATTCATTTTCAGTATTTGGTGAAAAACGAACACGAAGATCAGGAATACTATCTAATGCACTAGATAGATTTTGATCACTTTTACCAACTATTGAATGAGTTGTTCTTCTCATTGTTATATATAAATACGAATTTTAATCCTATATAAATTTCAACGTTGCATGAAGTTTTGTTGTTTTCAAAAAAAGAAATAAATTCTTACCGTTTTGAATAATCTTATTGATATGTTTATTGTTGTTAATAACAACTAAAAAAAGAAAAGAAATGATTGATTTATTACACTAAGTTTCTAAACGTTTTATTTTATATATCATAAAAATAAAATCATGTATGAACTTTTAGCTCTTTTTTTTTTCTTCGCGTTCTTTTACGTAAAAAGATATGTAGAGAAAAAAATACATAAAATGACAGTGGGTAGCACAACACACATGTTCTCTTTTTTTTTTCTTTTGATACTTGTCGAGCATACACACACATACTATAGTCATCAACACAAATGTAGAAAAATTCTTTTCCTACATTGGACAAACGAATGCAGGCGCAAATAATAATGATGTAATTCTGTACTCAATGAATACAAATATGAGATGTACAAAATAGAAATAATAATAATTTTACACTTTTTTCTTTTTTTAAAACTAACGATGCATTAGACATTCATTAAATATGAAAGTTTGTATACACATAGAATAGAAAAGAGAAGTAATGACTTCATTTGACCTAAAATAAAAACTGATTTTATATGAAACAATAACTCAATGAATTGAAAAATATATATGACAATAAATATTCAAATTTTTGTCTTATAAAAGAACTGAACAATTCTAACGAATATTTAGGAAATGAAAATAGAAGAAAAACGATAGCATATTGAAATTGAAATCAACTTATATTTATAGAACAATTTAGTTTCATTACATTATTATATTGATTAAAAAAAAAACTCACTTTTTTAGAATAAATATTAATATAACACACGTCTCTCTCTCTCTTTTTCTTTTTGAAGAAGGTTATATTTTTACCTTATCTCATCGCTCTTGTACTCTTCTATTTTCCTTGAAAAAACTCAAACAGATAAGAGATTCATAAAAAAAAAGAATAAAGAAAAGGCAGTTAAATATTACATTATAAGATGTCAAGAATATTTAAAAATATATGTTCAATTATTTTATTTCGCATCTCTCATAATCTATATATTTTATATCAAACATTATATTAACATTCTACACAATCCGATTCAAACAATTTATGTTATATTCTTTAGTTATTTTAGTATTTAAAAGAAAAATTCAAAAATGAAGGAGACTCAATTTATAGGTGATTGTTAATATTCATAGAAGGTCTTGTTTTCATAGTATAATATTACGATCTTATATTTTCATATCATAGTAAATGAGTATTTATCCACAAACGACAATATTCTTTCAAGTACGTGTATAGAAATAGATGATCATACTATTAACTAAACTAATAACATCATAGTTCTATTTATTAGCACGTCTTGAGTTAATCAAATAGGTAAGATTTGCATAGCATGACAATATTACAGGATATGTATGTATTATACAGAGTGGTTCAAAAAAAACTTGTCCCTTTTGTGTAATACTATTTTTATATCTTTAACATTCAACTTTTAATCCAATTTTTTTTTGCAATAGATAGACCTAGAAAAAATCTACTAGACATATTAGGTTTTATTTTAAAAATGTTTTGTTATATATGAAAATAAGAAAAAAAAATTAAATATGAAATCTAATTCGAGACGAAATCATCTTTGTTATTTTTCGGTCTTCCTGTAAAAACCCAATAATTCAATGAAGAAACAAAATTATAATTCGAAATTCTTAAGCCAAATTTCTCGATTTTTATAATTTACATTAACATATAAATTATGTGAAATTAATATTAATTTGCTAATATTATTATAAAGTATCTATGCAGTAATAGATACTTCGATATTTTTCATACAATAGTAAACCATATTAAGTGGTTTATTATGATACTAATTTTTCTTGAAATTACGATTAATTCTATGTCTCAGACAGATCTTTACAAGTACTAAAACAATATGTATAATCTATCGGTAAGTTTTAGTTTCATACTGAGAATTATATTTAGTACTATCAAAAAGCATGAAACACCACATAATCATTGACCATCGATAATAGTATATAATCGAAAACTTTTAACATAAAATGAATCGTTTTCAAATTTAATTTTGTTCACGATGAATGCACTAATAAAGGTCTTATAGCAATATCAAATTTTAAGTCAGAATTAACTATGGGAGATTTTTATTTTCCGATGAAGATAAATACATAGTCAATGCGCGATGACCCAAAATTCATGTTATCCAAAAAAAAAAATTAAATATCTTATGCCTATAGAGACTCCTTGTTAAGTATCGCTACTGATTTCAACAACAAAAAAAAATTCACTGTTTCACAAATTAAAAAAAAACGATATGCTTACTCTAGACATATATTTACCACTGATAAAAAAATCAACTCGTTTGCTCAATTTGTAATGAATATATTCAATTTTTATTTTCGGCAATAAGATTTTAGTTTATCAGACACAATAACAATTGTTTTTTTTTTTCTTTAAAATCAAAAAGAAATTTACAGTAAGTACAAGTCTAGGTAAATATCAACTACGTATAATATTATTTGTTGAATGAAGATAACTCTGAAAATTAGATAAATTCATTTTTTAAATAATTCTATTTAATTATTATAAAAAAAATAAATAGATATGTATTATATCTTAATGATAATAATTTTCGATTGTTTTCTAATTTAGATGGATTAAATGAACTAAATAATTAAAAACAATGAATTTATTTAAAGGTTATAAATATCTTTTCTAACATTTCTTTTTCATAGATTCTACTTTCAAGTATATTGTATAATCAATTTTATTTTTACACTAACTATAAGAGCTTTTGTTATTCGAATATAGAAAGAGTATAATGTTAAAGAAAATTCTATTACTTTCATTGTCTCTTGGAATTTTACAGTGACATAAATCAATCTTAAAATGATATGAAAGTCTTGAAAATATTTGTTAATGAAATGGTAATATAAAATGTCAATGTTTAAATAATACTTAAAAACATTCAGAAAATTTAGTTAAGCTATATTATTAATTTTTTTAAAAATAAATACAAGTATTAAAATATACTATGCTCCATAAGTAGCACTATGATGAAAAAAAGTATAATACCTTCAAATTGATTTAGTTAGATGGATTGATTTTTTGGTTAGCAGTAGAAGTTTGCTTGAAATTATTTTGCATATGAATAAGATAAGCAATGTCTATTATTAAGTATGACTATTGATATCATTAAAGGATTTTTACCTGTAGGTAAATAATAATAATGCATGAGGAATGTTTTATTGATGATTTTTTTCTTACCACTGAAGAGAATGACAAGAAGATATTAAAACAATTGTCATAAATAATATAATATTAATACAAGTAACGCAGTTGTTAGAATTAACTAGTCTAAAAGTCAATAGTTAAAAATTTTTCGAGCTTTCAGACGTAAAGTTGGGTTTTTTTGCAAAGAAGCTGACATTTCAACGTCTAGAAGATTTTGTTTTTGTAAGTCCTAGTCATTGAGCACGGTTTTTTATCGTTTAATCTAAATAGTTCTAAAAATTTGCTCTATGTATATTAATTGTATAACATTGGATGCAGTTTGTCTTAGTTTCTTCGTGCCATACCTTTATACGACAACAAAAATTTATCTACAAAACGCTTCTCATGTATTTCTGTTACTTACTAGCAAATAATTATAATTTAAATGGTAGTCTTTGCTTATTTTATTCAATGAAAAATAATTTCGAACAAAATTCTCTTATTAATAAAAACATCAGCGCATTTGAGTCAAGCGAAGCGGAAATACTGCAGTTTTTTTTATCGTAGTATTACTTATGGAATACTATGTAGTTGTATTTTGTGTATATATATATAAACTTTATCTTCCATTTTGCTAGTTCCAATATGTTCACAATATGAGATAAATGAATTTCTGAAAAACCTAAGTATTTATTCATAATTCAAAAAAAAAATATCTATTTTATAAAACTCTGTTGATGTTTATATATTAATTTTAATATCATATGAAGATGTTTCATAATGTATATAATCTGTTAATGAATATGTATTTAATTCATAATGATACGATAATCCAAGAAGAAAAACATAATTAATGTTTGTTGGATTTATATATATATATATAAGCCTAAAAAACTATTCATCTAATAAAAGTATGTTCAATATGTAGTGTAACAATAGCTCGTATTTTCAATTGCTTATTCGTATTTATTGTACTAAATGTTAAGTACCGAGACTCTTCTACAATATAATTGACACATATAGAAGAAAATTAATAGAAGGCATTCTTTGAATATTTGTTGTAGACATTCTACAAATGATTTAACTCGAAATAAAAAGTAGTTTCGAACGTTCTGATTCTTATTTCATAAACGTGTCATATTGGCAGTTATCAACGATGTGATAATGTGCCTTTCAAGTATTCATAACAATTATAGTTACAAAAAAAAAAATGGTTTTGTATTTAACATTATGCCATCTACCATCGTCAAGAAAGAAACATGTCATAGAATAATGAGTTATGCAATGAAACATTCATTAGAAAATGTTTCTACTAGTTTTCAAAGATTTTAACAAATGAGAATCTTAGACGAAAGTCATCTAATGAGAAAAAAAACTAACAAAAAAATTCCCAATTCTTCAATATCTTTCAACCTTAGTTTCAATCAATGACTATGAATTGATGAAATTGAGATAAGTTTAAAAGAAAATGATTTCATGATCAATCTGAATACAAAAAAGAAGATTTTTGTCTACACAAAGAATAGTTTTAAATCATCTTAAGTTGATCAAGCCCTATTTATGTTCAAAACTACTGTAATCATCGTATCAAAGAGCCAAATATAGTTTCGAGTATTAACCAAAATCGACTATTATTTTTTTTTTGTTATCAAACTTACTTAATCTTTTGTTATATTCATATGATATATTTTTCCCTTAAACCTTACCAATTAAATCAACATTAACCATTTTAATTAAAAATATATAAATTATAGAGAATGATCTAAAATTTTGATTTGTTTTTTTTTTAAAAAGAAACAAAAAAACGATTAAAAGTTAAATAAAAGTTTCTTATTTTACAATATTTATGTTCTTAACTATATAAAAAGAAAGACAGAAAATAAAATATTTAAAAGACAAAACACATAAAATACAAGACAAAAAATATAATGTACAACTAATAATCATTACCGCGACTAACAACTTCTTTGCATGTAGGTCTTAATATAATTGTATGTTCAAATTGTGCTGTATAACAACCTGTTATATCACATAATGGTGGACATGGATTAATAATATTAGCATCAATAAGACTTTTTAATGCCAATAAATATTTACTTTCACCTAAACGATCTAACCATCGACGACAAAAAGCCAATGTACCAAAATTTTTTGTTATTGTATTATATAATTGTTTAGATTTAGGATTTCTAATAAATTTAAGAAAAACAAATTAATTAATAAAAATTATTTAGAATTTATTTACCGAACAGAAGCTTGTTCAACATGAAAATTTTTCATATAATGTGATACTTCCATATCATGATGAACTAGACCTTTACCAGTACTACCAAATGTTTCAATAGCATATATTTCACCTTCCTAAAAATCATAAATATTCAAATTTCTATGATAAAATTCATTTACCTCCATACGAGTTCCTTCTCCACCTTTAACTATTGGTACTGATTTATCAGCATGAATATGATATTGTGCAATACGATGACCTTGGAGATTACGAATTGCTTTAACTAAAATATAAATTCAGTTTAAATTAAAATCTCTATAATATGTAGTAAAAAGTTAACTAATTCTAAAAACTTTGTTTTATTTTGATATTAATTTAGAATCGATGTTTAATTAATTGAAACTAATATCGATATCATATAGGTAAAATCTGTATCTTCATTATGAAATTCATTAATACATTTGCACATCAGATACTGATCAAAAGATATAATTATGTCTAAAACAAAAATTTTCCATTCATATGCTTATAAAATTATAATAGTTATATGTTTCGTAGAAAACAGATTTATATATAATGTAACTGTCTAAATTAAAACAATAGCTTGAATTGAAATAATTAATTTCCTCGAAATTTGACATATCTAGTTTTTTTGTTAATTCAAAATTTTTCTTTACTTGAAGAGAATCTTTTGTCTACAAGACTTTATATATCAAAACAGTTTTTTTTTTCAAATCCAAAAAAATGACCGAAAAATGTTACAGTAAACATTTCAAGACGTTCATGAATATACGAAGTGCGAAGAATAGCGTTATCAAAAGCACTTTTATCTCTTATGATCTTTCGATGATAAATACATAGATAAATAATTCTATTAAATACACACTTCCTTAATTATAAATGCGCTATTGCCACCTTAAAACTTCCAGAAAAACAATACTTGGAGGGTTGTCACATTTTCTGCTTTTTAACCCTTTAGACTAACTGCGTAATATGTGAATTACTTAAAATATTCACATATCACGTGGTCATCTTGAGAAGGTAAAAAACAGAAAGAGTGATAACTCGAATTATTTGTCTTCTGAAGTTAAAAAAACACTTTAAAATTTGACCTTTTCATTTTAATAATTATTGCTTATTGTTTCTCAAAATATTTTATCTATAATTTTACGTACTTGCTTAGGGTAGTCTAAAAATATTGAAAGTAAAGTAAACTTAAAGAAACTTTCTTCTATCTACTCTGATAGAGAAAAGAATGCGAAGGTTTTTCTATGCCATCTGATCATACATAAACTAATATCACAATAGTAAACTTTGGATAAAATCTATTTCATTAGGATATGTACTGATTGTATTAGATCATAAAGAGTGTGACACGTTTACATTCCACTCTATTATCACCCAATAACGCTATATTAAAAAAATAAAATATGTCAAAAGATGCAGCGTGAAAAGCTTTATAATTTACAAGGACCAATTATAAAAATATGGGATAGAAAAAATAAAACAATCTCGCTTTCACAACGTCGAAATTTGTTAGCACAAAATTTTTTCCGTTTTGATAATAAAAAGTGCTCCTGTCTATTTTATTATTATAATATTAGTTGAAGTATGATCAAATAGTATAGAAAAGTAGAGCATTCTTTTCTCCTGAAGACTGTATAGAAGGAAAATTTCTTTAAGTTTGCTATAAGGTATTAAAATGTCACTCTTACTACTTTTGAACTGCTCTAAGTAATAATCTAAAATCTTATATTTTTTTTACTTACTAGGATAAAGTTTTCCATCAAGTTCAATTTCATGACTTTCCATTACTTCTTGAATTGCTTCACCAATATCGCATACACGAACATCAATACCGGCTGTCTATAAAATAAATGAAAAGAAAAATTCAAAAAAAGAAATATTTCATTCATATTACTTGTATTCCAGCATTTGTTGCTTCTCGAACAGCTTTAAGTAATTCATCATATTTTGGATTGAATGCTACTGTCCATGCAGAATCAATAATTCTTCCATTAATATGTGTACCAAAATCAATTTTACATACATCATCATGTTGAAGAATTGTATTATCACCATTATTTGGTGTATAATGAGCAGCACAATGATTTAATGAACAACCTTATTTATACCGAAACAAAAGAAAAGGAAAATAAATACTTATGATAAATAAACAAAACAAAAAAATATGAATTTTACCTGTTGGAAAAGCTAAACCAGCTTCAAGACCTTTTTCTTTAATTAATAATCGATTCATATTTTCTAATCGTTCACTATTTAAAAAATAATAATAATATTTTAATAGAATTTATTAACATGAATAATAAACTTACCAAATATCAATCATTTTCATCCCTGGTTCAATCCAACTCATAACCCATTTTCGAGTTTGTCTATGACATTCAGCTGCTTGTCGTAATTCTCGATAGATTTCTATTTGAGCCATATCATGCATACGTTTTTCTTCATTTGTTATACGATTAATTGCTAATGATCTATTTATATCAATAATAAAATTATATTTTTCTTATTCAAGTTATTAATGTTTTACCCATCTGTTGATGGAACTTTTGGTATTGGATGTTCAAGAATTTGTCCTTCAGGATAATTTCCATCAGGATATAAATCACAAATAGGTATTGATGGTGGATTTGTTTGTTGAAGATTTGGTAATGATACAGTAGTACCATTTATAACAGATGTAGTAGCTAAAAAGTGAATAGTTTATTTAGAATGAAAACAAACTAGAAAAATAGAAAATACTTTTTTTCTTTTTTTTCTTTTTCTTTTTAGTTGTTGTTTTTGTTTCATCATCGTCATCATTTTCATCTTCTTTTTCATCATCTATATAAATTAATTCATTTATATATAATAATTATTTTTAATATTATTTATTATTAACTACAAAACTACTTAGATATCTAAGGTAATTTAAAATATGAAAGATATTAGTTAATTTAAATTCATTTAATTAAAATATTTTTTCGAAAATTTTATATAAGAATCTATGAAATGATATCAATTTTGATTTCGATTTTCATATTTAAATCTTTAACCTAGATAAAATGTTCGAACATCTCTCATGTAATTATAAATCTAATATAAGAGAAAATGTAAACTCTTTCTCTCTCTAGAGAAATCAAGTTCTTTGATCATGCCATAATAAAAAAACAGAGTATTGATACAAATGCAAAAACATTCTTACAAGTAGACTTATTTCGAAACTTCAGTTTCAACATATTTATATTTTCTTTAACAATTATCAAGAAAATTTGAAAGCATTAATATTAATTTTTTCATCTATTATAATCATTATTTCAATTCTAAAAATAAAATAATATTAAATACCATTATTTTGAATAGATAAATTAGCAATTGCTTCTGTTCCATTTGTAATTATATTAGTATCTATATTTTCATCATTTGAAACTGATTGAACTAGAATATTAAATTGAATAATGTCTCGTTGTTTTTTCAAAATGGAATAATGTGTATTGTTATTTTTTTTGTACCTTTATTTTTCTTCTTTTTTTTTCTTTTCTTTTTTGTTTTAATAATTGATTGATTATCAATTTTTTCTGTTTCATCAATTTCATCATCTTCAGAATTATCAATATTATCATCTTCAATGAGATTATTCGATGCCATTTATACAATAAATTCTGTTTGTTTTTCTAATAGTCTCAAAGAAACAACTATCAATTTTTTTTTATAATATTTTCTCAACAAAAAACCAATAAAAAATGTATTCATTGCCTTTGTCTTGATGACTCAATCAGATGTCTCTAGTATAGTTTTGTTTTTAATATCTTGATAAGAACAGTTATATTGATGCGAACAGTATAGATATATATACACCGTTCTTAATATACTTTTCATTTTATATAATAATATAACAGATGAAAGAAGATTATATTTTTTAAAAGTATATAATAAAAGATACTTTGAAAAATTAATTGTTTATTGATATAAAGAAAAAAACAAAAGAATAATAACCTTTGACTTTTATTTGTAGATAGAACTAATGGGGCAATATATAACAACACATGAATTTTATCATGCATATACTGATGAACCTCATGCAACACGTCGAAAAGAAATATTAAGTAAATTAATTTTAAAAATTAAAGATATAAAAAATTTTGAATATTTTTTTTTTTTATTATTTAGAAAAATATCCAGAAATAAAACAATTAATGGGTCATGATTGGCGTATGTCAATTCAAGTAGTTATATCAGTATTTATTCAAATTATTGTTGCAATACTTCTAAAAGACTCCTCTTGGTCAAAATTATTATTTTTTGCTTATGTTATTGGTGGTACTATAAATCATACATTATCATTAGCATTACATGAATTAACACATAATTTAGCATTTGGTCATTCAAGACCAATGTGTAATCGTTTATTAGGTTTTTTTGCTAATTTGCCATTAGGTGTACCCGCATCAATAACATTAAAAAAATATCATCTTGATCATCATCGGTAAGAAAAAACATGTTTTTTCTTTTGTTTAAATTGATTAATAAAAAAAAAAACAATAAATTTTTAGCTTTCAAGGTGATACAGTTTATGATACTGATGTTCCAACACGTTTAGAAGTATTTTTATTTTCATCTCGTATTGGTAAATTAATATTTCTAATAATAATGCCACTTGTTTATTGTTTTCGACCAATGTTCGTTTTTCCAAAAGCAATACATTTATTAGAAATAATTAATATCATTATTGCGTTTACATTCGATGGTTTAATGTATTATTTCTTTGGTGGAAAAACTGTATCTTATTTTGTATTAAGTACTGCTCTTGGACTTTCATTACATCCAATTTCTGGACATTTTATTGCTGAACATTATGTTTTTACAGAAGGATATGAAACATATTCTTATTATGGACCACTTAATGCTATAACATATAATGTTGGTTATCATAATGAACGTAAGAAAAATTCTTTCTTTTTTCTAAATTTTTTTTTACATAAGTTTTATATTTTAGATCATGATTTTCCATATATACCAGGAAGAAATTTACCAAAAGTACGAAAAATTGCCCCAGAATATTATGATAACTTACCATGTTATAAAAGGTAAATTCTTTGATTTTTTCTTAATATTTTTTTTTCTAACGATCTTAAAATAATAGACAGAAAATAAGGAATTAATGAGAAGAGAAAACTCTTATATAGGCAGAGCTCATTTGTTGAATTAAAATATAGTAGTGAAGAATTTGAGCTAAGTCAATATTTTAAACTTAGATTATGCAAAATTTTTACAGATCTTCTTAATAAGATGTATTCATGGAGTAGAGCAGAACGATACTCACATATTCTGAAAATTTCAGATTTTTACTTTTGTTTGGAAATAAGAGTAATGAAATCATAACAGTGAACACATATTTGTAAATATTGCTCGTGTTTTTATTGCTCTAATGCACTAAATAAAAACAAAATTGCGCGATCACCCTCACGCTAATATTTTTTTCTCTTTTGTTGATGTAAATTGCGTATCTATTTTATTTACTTTTGTCGCCATGTTATCGTTTACATCTAAACGATTATAATGACTTGTACACGGAGTCTAATAAAATCTCGTATTTTAAATAACGCATAAACAAAAACATTGCCATCCTAGTTTAAATATAAATATAAAATATTCGTTTTTTTTTGCAAAGGATTCTATTTTGCTCTGATTAACCTTGTGATTGATGACAGAACAGAATAGAAAAAAAAAATATTTATGGAATATTATATTTTATAAGGTCAAGGTAAAACAAAAAAACGTACTCTATGAACACCTCTGCCCTTAAAGTTACCCCTTTTCTCTGTTTGTTTTCGAACTTTTTTTTGTTTATATGCGCTGTAGAAATAAGAAAATGAGGTTTTTGAAAAAGCTCAAAACTACCTCTGATATATAGTCATAGGTATCTCCAAAAGAAATTTCAGCCCAATCGTACAAAGTTAAAAAAAAAGAGTTGTCCATGGCAAGATGACAATCTATGTAATAAAAAAATCATGAAAGCTGCTTCAAAGAGTTTTTTCCTCGAACATACGTCTCATCATTTTAGGCGGTCTATCTGTAATAAAAATTTCAATTCAATCGTACTTCTCGTCTTTGAGATCTAAAAATCGTCAAAACCGAGGGGATATCCTTAACTCATCTACTCTATAAAAAATAATTAAAATTTTAAATCAAGATTTTTAAACAGTTCTAATGACTAATTTATAAGAAAAAAGGAATATTATAATGTTTACTATCATTTATCTATTGCCAATTGATATTCAATGAATATATTTCTTAACAAAAAAAAAACACTATTTAAATATTTTTGACATTATTTCTTTTCTTTTTTTATTTTAGTTGGACAAAAGTACTTTACGATTTTGTCATGAATGATAACGTTGGTCCGTGGGCACGTGTAACTCGACCAACAAAAATTGGACGTGTTTCAGTACCAACTCAACAAGAATATGAACAACAATTAAAAAGTGCAGTAGTACAAGCTAATAAACAGGAATAAGAAGAATGATAAATATTACTTTTTCAATTTCTATAAGTCAACTGATAATCAATAAAATAATATTAATTAAAGCAATGAATGAAAATATTTCTCTATTCAACCTTCCGGCATAAATAGTGTTAGGATTAAAAAACCTATAGCCGGTGATTTTTTTTTCATAATTGTCTTTTTGTCTGACTTCTTCTTTCTTTTTTGGGTCTCGCTCGCTTCATTCATCTGAAATGCTCATAATATCACTAGATTTTCTGCATCTCCATTGCAACAATAATGTTTTCATCTTTTTTTTGTCTTTTTTTTGTTATTCACAATGGTATTTGTGCGTTAGTTAATTGATATTGTTCTCTGTCTATCGCTTGTTACGTGCTTTCATATAGTATACATAATATACGATGTCTTCCATTTTTCATTATGTTACAACGGTAATGTAAATGGAAAAAAAAAACAACATAAATAAAATCGTTATGGTTGTTAACAAAAGAAGAAAAAAAAACTCATTAAATATTTTTGTTTTTGTCCATTATTTATTCACAGAATAACAGAAAAAAACGAACTTAATTGAAGCAAAAGAGAAAAAAACAAGGAAATATACTTGTGTATACATATACACGTGCATACGGACGGAGAAAATTGACGAAACAACACAAAACAGAGAACGCAGGTGTATATGGTTGTAGTTTGAGCATTTTTTAATAGACACCGATCTATTGTTCTGCTTCAGATATCTCAGAGATTAAAAACTTAATCACATATGCAGAGGACAATTAATTAGTTTTTTTTTCTATTGGAACTATATTAAAAATTAGCAATAAGGATCATATTTGTTTTACAGGGGTAAGTTAACTTCTTTTTCTCTGTCATTAAAAAAATCTAAATTAGTGTCTATCTACATAACAATGGCATTGTCAAAATAAAAATGAAATAAAACCAATAATTAGTACCATTTAATTAAAACTGAGTATTTTTCATATAAATTCTACTAAATTAATCTTGTAGAGATCTGACCTACAAGTCTAATAAAATGGACGTATTATTATAGATTTGACTTCTTAATAAAATTTTCTAATACTATTTTGTCCTTTACATAGAAAACATAATCTCTCAGATTTCATCATCACTTGCAAAAAATACACGGTGTCAAAAGTAAAAATTTCCCAATAAATAGAGACAACACAAAAATTACACACACACACATGCACGCACATGTTTTTGTGTTTTTTTCTTCTATGTTATTTTATCATTCATCTTTCGAATATTTTCCATTGGTTAATCCTATTGATGATGATATTTCATTGTGTTTTCCAGAATGTTTTTTCTTATTAAGTGTTTTTCTTTCATTTTTGGATAAAGATGTATTATTATTATTATCGACAACATCATGTAAAACTTCATTTACTTTCGATTTATTTTTTAAATCAATTGCATTTTTTGATTTTAATGCATCCGAACGTATCGTACGACGTATACGAGATTGTGGTCCTAAATCTGGATTACGAACAAAATCAATTAAAACTTTAACCCAGGAATAATGACATGGTAAATTATCATAATAATCTGGTGCGATTTTTTTTAACTAAAAATAAAAATAAAATATAAAAATTAATTTTATTAAAATTATATTCTTACTTTTGGTAATAAATAACCAGGAATATTTGGAAAATCATGATCTAAAAAAAAAAGACCGTAAATGTAATAATAAAAGTTATTTCATTTTTTTTTTTAATAAAATAAAATCTTACGTTCATTATGATAACCAACATTATAGGTTAAATAATTTAATGGACCATAATAAGAATAAGTTTCATAACCTTCAACGAATATATAATGTTCTAAATTAAACAAATAAAATTTATCAAATAGTAAAAATAGAAGAAGTTTATACAGGGGTGCCGCTACAGCGGGGGTGGGTGACCCCCCCCCTCCCAATATCGGAAAATTTTATTTGTTTTGCTCATCGAATCTCGAAATTTTTCGAGAAAATTGTGAACATCCCCAATTTTCAACAATTTCATGTTTTTTCTCATTAGTTTTTGAAAAATTTTCAACATCTCTTTCCCCAATATTTTTCACCTCGCGACACCCCTGAGTTTTTATATTATCTAACCAGATATAAAATGTCCAGAAATGGGATGAAGCCCAAGACCAAGTAGAGTTCCAAATAATAAATAAATTAATGATTTACGTCCAAGAAAATACATAATCATAATATCAAAAATAACTTCAATTAAGAGATTAACTAGTTCAAGTAATGTAATTGGTTTTGGTACACGTAATAATGGTCGAACACCATAAAGTAATGGTTGAGCTACAATATAAAAAACTTTTCCAATACGTGATTGAAATAACCATGCTTCAAAATAAGTTGGTAAATCTGGATCAAGCATATCATCACCTTGAAATCTGAATATCAATAAAAATAATTGATTTTATTAATAAATTTTATTTTGACTAACTTATGATGATCAATATGATATTTTTTAAACGTAACTGATGATGGAATACATAAAGGAAGGTTAGCTATATAACCAAGAATTCGATTTGCTATTGGTCTATGATTACCAAATGCTAAATTGTGACCGACTAAAATTTAATACAACAAAAAAACAAAAGTATTTTTTTTATAAATTTCGTATTCTTATTATTTCATACTTTCATGAAAACTGATTGAGAGTGAATGATTAAGTGTACCACTAATAACATAAGTGAAAAGCCAAACATATTTCCATGAAAGATCTCGTACTACAATAGCCATTACTAGTTGTATTAATACAGTAACACAAACTTGAGCAGCAATACGCCAATCATGACCCATTAATTGTTTTATTTGAGGATATTTTTCTAAAATGAGATAAAAAAAAAATCTTTTTTTTTTCTTTAGAAAAAAAGAATTTTTTAAACATACGTAGCATTTCTTTTCGACGTGTAGTATGCGGTTCATCAGAGTAAACCCATTGAAAATCAGAACGTGCAAGACGGGCACCCATGTTAAAATCTGGAATCTTACAATTACAGAATAATAGAATATTTATAAATGTTTTGTATGATTCATGCTCGTGATGAGAAATATTTTATTTGTTCCAAACCTCCGCGGATGTGTCAATACATTGACAAATAAATGTTTAAAAAAAACCCTACTCATACCATGTGTTGCACTTTTATATTTGCTCTAACTGCGTTTTATATTTTATATATGTATGTGATCATTGAACTGGAACGGAGTAGGCTTATACATATGCGCTGAAGTAACAGTGTATAAACCTGATTATTTTAATACGAAAGATATATATATATCAAAAAAAGTACTTGCTTTATCTGTTCATGCTAAACTCCTATATATACTTCGGAAAAAACAAAAGAAACAAGATTCCAGAATGTTTGTCGTCATGTTTATTTCATAACGTAAGAAAAAATGACGAAGAAAAAGAAATAAATTCATCAGTTTCTTGTTTTTGTTGTTGTTGTTGTTGTTGTTGTTAACGATGCAATTGTTGTCAAAGGTACAATATTGATCAAACATTCGTGAGAGGACAAGAAAAAAAAAGAAAAAAGAAATTTCAAGAATATATTAAATTTTCGATGTTCTGTATTTTGCTTATCTAAGATTTTATGGTTTCACTTTTTTTTTGTAATTAGATCATTCCATTATTTTTTTTTCATAGAAAAAAAAATTATGAAAGACTATGGTAATATCATAGAATGATCTTTTCCCCGCTTCAATACTACTTAATGAACCAAATTTACGCCAGCTAAATAGACTTTACCTAGGAAAAAATGTTTAGAGCATCATGACTATATGTCTTGGCCATCTACATGTGTATCAACTTAAAACTAAGGCCTTTCTCTAAATCGTTTTCAATACAAAATTTAGAAAAAATAATATTACTTACAAAATATTAATGTTTTCTCCAGAGAGGAATAATAAAATAAAGGCAAAAATATCGTTGTAGTCTTTTATGTTTGATTTAATGTAACACAACGAAGAATTACAACCTAGTATGCGTACTATAAAACTATATGATAGAAAAAAACGGAACGAACGAACGAACGAACGAGGGGAACACGCACGATAGGTATCTGTATGGATAAAGTATGATTCAGGAGACAAACATGATTTTGGCTTCCTACTACCATTATTTCTCATATTTTGCCTTCACCATTACTGTTCCTTTTTCTCTCGTTCTCTTTTTTCCTTTCATCATTTTCATAGTTCACACAGCTTTCTCCTACCTGATACAATCGACAAGTCAGAGAGAGAAAGAGAGAGAGTGACAACGATTTACGACATAAAATGACGACAGCTCGAAAAAAAAATAGTTTTTTTTTTCTTTCCTCTCTCGCTTTTTTTCTGCGTCACACCATCAATGCAAATCAACATCCGCAGTGTTCGCTACGAACGCTAATAGACATACATGAGTCGTCATGACGAGCTCATGCGTCTAGTCATCATTTTTATTTCTCATACCTCACCGATGCTCGACGACAGTTTGGAAGACAACGCTTATTTTGAAGAGTGGTTCATATCTAGTAAAATGAGGATAAAAAAAAGCCAAAGACTTTAAAAAAAAAGGAGAAAGAGAGAGGGAGAGAGTAAGAAGAGTATCAAGGTCAATTTTTATGTTTTTCTCTTCTATTCTTACCACTAATATATTGTCACATATTCAAGGTGATTAAACCTCTGATTATATCTTAACAGCTGTTCGATAATTATGACTAAATCTAAAGTGTGAAATGCAAGAACAAATAAGATATAAATCAAATATGTTTGCATTGATAGAAATCATAATAAAGATCTTCTTAAAACAATAATACTTCTAAAAAAAATAATAATAAAACGTTCAGAAACTGTTGAAGAAAACTAGAATCCTATCAAAACATTATACCGAATAATTTTTATTAGAATTCTGTAGAATATGAGCAATTCATAGGATACAGGACAAAAAATTCTGTCTAGTAAAGTTTATTTTATATACAGGTCGAGATAATACTTAAAGAAGAAAACAAAATAGTGTGGGTGAAAAAAGTATTAGAAAAATTCTTTCTATCATATTACTTGAAATATTTTTTTTGTTCCCTATTTTAAATCTTAGTTAAGTCATGTATTAATAAATACCATATTTTCTGTCACGAATGAACCGGTGCATAAATAAAAGACTCTATCAACAAAATCCACGCAACAGAACAATGTTTATGTGAAAATATTCATATTTTTCTACCTAACACTCTGACATTTTCTCATTTGTATATACAAATACCTCAAGTTTCACTTGAAAGGAAACAGATTAAGTGTAAAACCTAGGCTTATGTGCAAATTAAATTGTTGTTTCTACATATTCAGATGGCACAAAATTTTGAATACTAATTACAAAATAGAAATAGATATTGTGTATTCTAAAGTCGGGTTTTCTTTAATCTTTTTCTTATAGTCAAAGATAAAAGTTTTAAAGAAAGACCCATATATTTAGCTGAAAACTAATGATTATCATTTACAGCTTTTTTTTTCTTTTTATATATTCTGATGAGACATTACATAAAAATCTTGTCAGATTTTTATTTTTTAATTTTCCTCTATTTGAGAATAGGTTTATTTAGACTAATGGAAAAAATACTAAAGACTATTTTATGTAGAAACTTTAAAAGGTATATCAAATATTAGATAGTTTAATAATTTCCAATATTAATCTAAATATTTTTTATTATCTAAAAATCTTTTGAAATAGATCATCACATGATCGATAGAGAAACTATGTTAGAAAATCAGAATAAAGACTATTGATTAACGGTTTTATAAATACTTCCAGAGAGTTTGTCTTTTTTTTTTTATTATATATCGGTTAGGATGACTTTTATGCCTCTAGAAACTGATGCAACATGACTCATTTTCCTTATTGACTTCATTATTCTCTGTTCATAGTAGTATGCGTATATCTTTTTAGCCACTTGTTTTATGAATAAAATAAGGCATTAAATATTAATAAAACATGAATTTTTTTGAGAATATCTTTAGAAAGAAAAAGAGAAAGATTCAAAGTGATTTATCAAGAAAAGTTAATTTTTTTATGTCATGTTAATAATTATTTTGAATGAGAACATTCCTTCTTCGATGATTTTATTTATTTAAAGAGAAAAAGAATATATAAATGCCAGAATATAAATAGTTTATTCAGATGAATAACATGATTATTCCATCGAAGTCTGTTTTCCATTATTCTAGATTAACCTTGGTCTATCTTTTCTTTTGCATGTTTTGATAAATATCTTCGTAACATATACGTTAGTTTATCTAGATTGTTGATGAAATAAGCTAGACTATCTACACATTAGGTACTTTAATCTTATACCTCGATGAACCCTTGATTACTTCTTTTGCGTCTTTATTTTCAAAGTACGCATGTTATACACATGCATACTTTATATATTTTTCTAACGACAATATGACCCATATGTACATCATTTCACGTGAATACGCTCGCGTTTCACTCGAGATTATAATAAAAATAGAATATTTGTCCTTAGTTTTAGATAATAGTCATGACAATAGTACGAATTACTGATAGACTATGTATGGATATTTTGCTGGATTTATTTGAATACTTTTATGTAGATGAATTATTTAATTCATTTAATGATATAATCCCACATTTTTCATTATTTCTTAAAAATGGACATGTGCGATTACATATACGATTTATAAATGCACATTTTCGAAAACATATTCTTCCATACATTGATATTAATAATGTAATATCAATACGTATTCAGAATATGTATCAAATGGCTCCTGTTAATCTAGGTCAATTTAATCAAGTTCGTTTACTTATATTACACAATGTAACAGAACTTAATTGGCCATGCAGTTTTCCGAATAAATTAAAATATTTAACAATTTATGTTCGAAGTAAAGACCGACAAAAAGTATTTGAAAAAGCCTTATGTTTAAACAATATTGAAAGATTGGAATTTAATTCAACATTTTTACATTTTGGTGATTGTGATGGTATATTAGATAAACCATCAACTATTAAACATCTAATATTTAATAGTCAACGTTGTTTCATAAATTATCAATTTTTATTAAATAATATGCCCTACTTGCAATCATTGCGATCAATAAACACTTATTACCCGCATAAAGGTGTTACAGATGTAGGAAGATTTAATTATTTACATACAATTAATTTAGTTTGTAAATATATTGATATTAAGGCAATGATTCTTTTTCTTACAAATATAGCTGCACAATCACTACGTCGATGTCGTCTTATTAATAATAGCAGTAGTTTATCAGCAGGCATCGCAGCTGTCCTGTTTTCCTGATATTTTTTTCTAATTTTTATATTACGTCCCAATCAATCTTTTCTCTCATCAATTATTGTAATAGTCTCATAAATGATAACTTGTTTCTGTTTTTATGTTAAGAAACTAAATAATTCAACTTGATATGAGTATATAGGCACTGTTTGGGTCGTAAGATCTATCCTATTTAAAAGTGTTTCTACAAAAACATATAACACTGCTATTGCGTTATCAATCGAGATGAATTCTCCTTTCTTTCGATGTTTTCACTCTTTCTCCTTTGAATTAAATATATATATATATATATATACTATGTAACCATATGCACTTAATTCTGGACAGTCTAACCTTCAAGTGCATATTCTTTGCTCGTGAATATAGGACCACTAATGAAAAAGGATCGTTTTTTTGTGTGTTTACGATCACTTGTAAAGTTTACCATAAATAATAGGTAAGGGATACTTATTAAATAGTCACACTCACTATTTATGTAGGAAAAACTGATCATCTATCTGGGAGAAATGGCCAGGACGGTTTTTCGACTATATGAGTTTGACGTGAAAATGGAAGTTTTCTACGTCAAAAAAAGTTAAAGTATCAAAAATTACTTTGATTTTAAATAGCGAACCCGGCGCTTCAAGGTTTTTAACCGCGATAGGCATGACTTTAAGGAACAACAGTTCTAAAGAATTGGAATTGAGAGTAAATTTAAGATGATGGCTTCAAATTTTGTTTCATATAACGAAAGTGATCTTTGATGCTGTATAAACATTGAGACACAATACATAGATTTTTTATATACTACTCAAGGATTAACTCTTTCTATATACAGAATATTTAAAATAAAATACTAACTAGACCCCATAATTTGATTATAAGTATTGTTCATCGAATGTTGAAGGAGGAAGTTTTTTTTATCGAAAACCAGGGTGAATACTAACGAATTCGAAGAGCATGAAGAAGAGTAAAAAGATAGTGAATATGGAACTTTTATCAGATATTTATTTCAGTAATAAACTATTATAACTGAGGACATCTGCTAACAATTCTATTATGGGTCAAGTACGCATTGTGTTTTAATAATCTGGGAAGATTTTAGTTATTACTTGGAAATTTAAGCGTAGACCATTCTAATTTGTCGAAGATAATTAAAATACGGTAGATAGAAAACGAGAAGGCAATATTGTGAAAAAATATGACTGATTCTTTAAGAGAATTGCATGCTCATTAGGAAATTAAAAAGCATGTCATTTGTAGTCTAAACATATCCGTATTATTGAGAATATGATGACATAGACGGATTACTAACTTCTTGGTTTAATCTAATCATTCAATAACGGATCAACCAAATAAAACGGAATATTTTTACTCTTGTTTTATCCCCTCTGTCGTTGAATTTCAAGTAAGTATTTTATAGTCATACGAAAACATTTTCCGATGCCCTAACTCTTTTCAGCTACGATTTCATGTATCTTGTAGAACTTGCTGAATTTTGTCTACTATAGAAAGGTTCGTGTTTACAGCTTGTTTCTGAAAAGATCAAACGTATTTTAGCTTTGTGCCTGAATACTTCAAAGTGCTTTTGTTTTAATGAAGATAGACTCATGATGCTTTGCACACTAAAATCTCAAAAAATCTTAAGAAACTTTTTTTATCGAAATTTTTAGAACCAAAGGCTATACAAATCGTAAATAATTTGCAAAAGTCAAAGGTTACTTTGTTTTAACATAGTCAAGATACTGTTGAAGTGCTGAGCCACAAAACAAAGAACGTTTGTTCTTCTCAGAAATAAGTCACATGCACGAACTTTTGTATGGTAAACACAGTTTAGTAAGGTCTACTAAATGCGCTAAAATTCAGCTGCCAAGCGCTTCGATATCTAGAAATATTCTCTTATTCATCAAAATAGAGAATTTTTTGCTCTCTAACAGTGTCGATATTGTTTTTCAATAAACTGTTTCTTGCCTACACAAAATTCAAAAGGTTCGTGTAACTAAGATTTTCAATCTTCTATGGATATTTATTGATGTATATAAGCCTTCACTTATCAAGACCGATGCTAAAAGTAAATATATTCAGCACGACTGGATACAAAATTTAATGCTTTCTATTTTCATGGATCTTTTAAGGTTTGTAGAACTGTCGCTCAGTAAAATAAGGCATGAAACAAAGACCTAGTGGTCTTTTTGAACACATTTTGGAAACTTATACTCTCTATCGCAAAATCTGCAGTGTTTGGAGCGTTTATTCGTATGCTGTCATATGTAGAATCTATCTCTGAGCAAAATTCAATATTCATTAATTTGAAGAGTAAAAAACGATGAGCTCACACCTCATTAAATAGAACAATGATGTAATTCTGTTGAAAACCAATTTTCCGATGCGTCCAAAATAATTTATTCAAAAACCAAAGCTGATAGCTTTATATGATGAAAAAATGTCTATTACTTGAGCATAAAATTCGTATTTAGAATCTTATGAAAAAGAATGAAACAACATGAACAAAAATGCTTTGTTTTATCTGACGCACTCAACATCTCTATATTAGATTGTGAAGACATATGAAACAATGATTCTTATTTTCTGTATTTTATTCATGTATAGTTTTGCAGTCCATGGTATAAATCGAAGTTTAATGGCTATCTATGTACTAAAAATTCATAAATTTGACGTCTGTTATTTTTATACTAATAAATGAAAAGATTTTTTTATTTTCTTATTATTTGTGAATTTTATATTTTTTAAAGCTACTCTCTCGATAGTAAGTTTTGCAAACAATGTTATAAACACTAAATTTAAACAGTCATTTGTCATAAGACAGGCAGTTTTTCAGTAAGTGTAAAGGAATTTTTGAACGCGTCAGACTTAGCAGAAAATAAACTGATTTTCTGATTATTGAAGTATTTAGACTCTGAATAAATGCTGTTTGACAGCTGATGAAGTTTTTTCTTAAAGATTTTTCTATATACAAGCTTACATTTATTTTTTTATCGTAATAATAAGCATGAAGTTACATAATATCATCTCACGATAAATGGAAGAAATCAAGAACGCATGTTCGGCTTTAGAACATAAGGAATATGCAAAGCGCACAAAACAATATTATCTAAAGACTTAATATTATTTTAAAATGATTCAATGATAAGTATATCAATAAAAAACATGATCAATAACCTACAGTTTTTGATAATTGTGAGAGCTCACTATAGCGATCTGTAACATCTACAAATCGCAATAAAACTTACTGCAATAACAAGGCAGTCATAAAGCGTTCGTTGTTTTGGAATCTAGAGATTTTTGTCTGATGCTTGATGAAATCTTTTCTATTCTTATGAAGTTTTCTAAGTATTTTCAAGTTTCATAAAGCATTCAGAAACCTTCTAACGTCTTCTGAAACCCTTGTTTTATCAAATCCTGATTTTTTAGATAAATCCTGATTTTTAAAATAAATAATCCTGATTTTCAAAGTATTGATTGCTGCGATGCCTGACCACAATCCGCTATTGATAGTACAATGTGGCATCACTGGCTTGAAGACGTCTCTCCACAAATAAAAAAACTAGAAGTATTATTACTTCTTGGTTTTTATAATACTAAAAAAATGAATTTTGCCATGAAGACTGTTAATGAAGATCCATATTTTCAAAAAATAAACTTTGAAATGAAATCTATTAACAGCTATCAAGCAATATTTATCGGTAGCTTTAATCGGTAACTGCTATGGCCAGTCTTTTAATCATTTATGGTTTTATTCTATTATATTGATGAAGTTATTTTAATACATAAATGATAAATAAAACCATGACTATATCTAATTATAAAAGTACATTTGAAAAGCTACATTATTATTTACTTCTTTTCTAATTTCTTTGTTTTTCTATGTAAACGCTTGTTATATTATACGCACTGTAATTACTGATAAAGAAAACAATAAAGATGAAACGTTTTACATTACTCATTATATAACAAGTGTATCTCTTTGAAATTTTACGTTCTCTCAAATCAAATAATTAAAATCTTGCTACTCAATATAAAAGTTTTATCCAAGCATTAATTTTTAAAATTATGCAGCACGAGCAAGTTTTCATACACTTATTAGTACTACAGAGAACGATAATCCTATAACTTGCCAGTGTTTACAGACTCTAAATTTAGATCAGTTATAAGGGTGGCTTGCCTATTCAAAATTCCTATGCTGCAATTCGTTTTTTGTAAGAAAATTATAATTAGTACAAAAGTATTGCTCATAAAGATTAGTTTGTTTTTTATAGAAGCAAATATAATAATAATTCACTCTGTCCGTCAAATTTGAATGCTCTAGGTTCAGTTTATTGCAGAAATATATTTAAATAATGGTGTAGATGACCTTGACTAATTGGTAGATGGCATTGTCTTTTCAAACAATAGCAACCAATGTGTCTATTATCTTTTGTGAAAAAAATAGACATACGTCCAAGTTGATTAATTTGAAATAGTCGGCTATATAACAAGTTTATAAGCTAATAGATTTCAGTCCGTTATAATATAGATATTGTTATATTTGTTTATTATCCAAGATGAAATCAAAGATTATATAATAGACTTCAAGCATTATAGAATACGCAGTTTTTCAAATAAATCATTGTAAAAATAATAAGGAAATAGTGCTGATTTCACACTGAATCATAAAATTCATGTATTTATTGATGGACCAAACTGTAGCACATTTGAAAATCATCAGATATCTCATTACTAATTAATTTATTCCAAAATTTTTAAGTTTTCATCGACTCTCAGTTTAGATTATAATATTGTTTTTTGTTGAATTAAATTGTAATTTTACGTGGAACAATTTATACTAATATGGATAAATTAAAAAGAAAATACTACAGATAAATAAAGAAACGATATCAGTGTTTTGGATTAGAACATTTTTTTTCTTAATTGGTCCCTTGTACAATTTTAGAATAGCAAGGAATATTTAATTCTAGGCTAAGAATATTGCTTCGTTTCATCTTGCAGAATCATTTCTGCATGTTATGTTAAAGTATACGTTAGGAAAAATCTTTTTCTTATAAGTATTGTATGACATCTTATGAACGGAACTAGATAGTATCATTATTTTGTAATAGTTGAATTTTTCTCTCTAATGTTGATAATTAACCCACATTTATGATGAAAAATTATTTTATTTTATTTTTGTGAAAAAAACATCGTGACCTAGTTTGTGTATAACATAACGAATTAAACAAACACATGTAGATTTTTATTTCATATATTTTGCATCTTCTTGTTTAAGTAAAAGTGCTGATGATTTAGCATCAAGAAATAAATCTCGGACTTCATCAATTTCTTCTTTTTCTATTTGTTCTTTGCCATTTATATGAGCAAGAATATTTGCTGGTGTCATTAATTGTACAGCATATCTAAAAATTTTAAAAACAAAATTTAAGAAAAAATTATATTAATTTTTCATACCTTAACGTTGATACATTTCCAATATCAGCAAGTGTTTGTAAGGAATCATCTGCTATATCTATATGTTCAACTTTTGCACGAATTCGAAGAATCTAAATAAGAAAATTCTTATTAAATTTGAAGAAAAATAATGACTAATTACTTCAATCATATCTTCAATTCCATAAGGAAGAGTACGAATAATCATAATACGATCAAGTAAATCAAGTGGCATACCATGTGGTGAAAGAATTTCCGTACCACTAATAAAAATTAACATATAATTAAATAATAATTAAAAGAATTATTTTATACCGTATTTGACATCGTCCTCGATTTGTTGCAAAAATAACAATAGGTGCAAGTGGACTTTCTAATGCTCGATGTAAATAAGTAAAACATTCAATATCCAACATATGAACTTCATCAATAAATAAAACACCTGGTACAAGTTCTGCAATACCTTGATCAATATACTTATTAACAACTTTATTTATTTCTCGACGAAGTTTATCTAAAATTGAAATATTTATTTTTATTATAAGAAGAAAAAAAGTAAATCAAAACTAAAAATTTCTACCAGTTATTTCAGTTTTTTTTGGTTTTATTAATGAACCCATTATTGATAATATATCTTGTCCACCTTGTGGTCGTGCATTAGCCACATCCAAATCATGTAATGTTACATCTTGTACAACTTCTTTTTTTTTATGTACATCACCTTTTGGTAATGGAACGTATTCTTCAGTTTCAAGATCATACTCTGTTGCATAAGTATCACATCGTCCTTGTCTCTAAAAAATATTTTCTTTGTTTGAAAAAATATTATTTTATTTTAAATATACTTTAACAGCTCCTGAATTAGCTTCTATATAAATAACATCACCAATTTCAACTTTTTCTTTTTGTAATGTCTCATAAATTGATGGATCAAGTTTTAATTGTTTTGCACCTTTTACTGTACGTAAACCAATAACAACATGACTTATAGTTTTACCATAACCTATAAAATTTCAAATAATTTGAAAAAGAAAATATGTATTTGCATCATACCACCATAATTATTTTCAGTTTCTGTCGGTGTCATTTCTGTAATTTCACCTTCATATACTTCTTTAACTTCTTTTATTCGTAATCCAATAGCACGACGAAAATTTTCCATTAATACTTCAGTTTTTTTTATTTCTGTTGAATAAACTTCACTACCAACCATTGGACAAAATGGAACACGAGAACCAAGTTCATGTGCAATAGCCAAAGCAAGAGCAGCTAATCAAATATATTCATAATTATAATCAATTTTATTGATATACATATTTCAAATTTTTTTATATAGAATACTATAAAAATTTGTTTCATATAAAGTATATAATTCTTTGATATACTATTAAATATAAAATCTCATCTCTATTAAATAATTAACAAAATCATTTTAGCTATACTTTTTACTAAAGGTACATATGCATTCAGTAGAAACTTCTATTAAATCCTATTTAAATATGATCTTCTATGGTTTCATTTATCTGCTATTGTAAGATAAAGCTGATGAAAATTAAATATCGCTATAAAGAGACTCATTCACATGACTTCGAATACGTTATTGCTTGTCTGAGAAACGATTATACTGATTCATTTAATTTGGCGTGTATACATTTGTCTTTCAATAAATCCTCATGAATTAATTTATTTTTTTTTTATGATATATTTAATCAAAACAAAGAAAGATTATCTAGTAGCATGTTCTCAAAGATATTTTTAGTTTTCTTTCAAGAACAAAAGAAAAATATTTTTCCAGTACCCTTTTTATGAGATTCACGTGTCACATAAAATGAAATGATTAAAGAGAAACATTTCTATAATCATTCTTCGCTTTACTACCGATATTTCATCTTTCAATGAAACAAAAACTATATTATTGAATATGGACATACTTTTGCCAGTTCCTGGTGGTCCAGCTAATAGAACAGCTCGACCAGCCATTTTCTTTCGACGAATTAATTCAACAACAATACCAGCTGCCTATGAATAAATGATATAAAGTTAATAAAATAGAAAAAACTTGGAAAAATAAAAACAACAACAAACTTCGCGTGCTTGTTCTTGACCAACAAGACCACCTGCATTACGTATAGCTCGTTGTTCGGCATCCAAACCTAATCCTTTAACATGACTATGAGCTGATATACGTTGTGATTTTGTTGTACTCTTGACTTCTTCAATTTTCATCTTTACTATATACTTCTTTCTAAAAGAATGTGAGTGCAATACAAATGATGAATCACCATAACAACGGATCAATAGTTAATTGGTAGATAGACATATCAAAATATAAGACAGAGGTGCATAGAACTATATATTTAATTGCGACTATAAAAGATGTCACTATATGTTTATAAGAATTTTTTCTTTATTCGTTTTTTTGTATTCATCAATTGTTAAGGATAAAATTAGGAATGAACAATGTATGCATTTAAAATGAAATGAAAAAAAAAGAATATTAATTTTTTTGTATGTAAGTATTTTTATGATTGTATAATATTTTTGTTCATTTTTCTTTTTATTTAATAAAACAATCTTTGCCAGCGGCACAAGTACATTCTTTGAGATTGAGATGAATACGTCTTTGCCAGCCAAGTATTTCAATTAAATGAATCATCCATGTGGCACAAAAATCTGCTACTTCTTTACGTTGACTTGATACAAAAGTAGGTGATGCTTTTTGGAGAGTAGAACCTGTTAACAGATAACTAACATAATTAGGACAAAATTTTTCACGACATTCGTGTGCTTCTTCATTATTAGTTACTAAACCACAGCTTGATTGACATGTGTCAACGTAAATTTCTTGAAGTTCATCAAATGTTGGTGCTGCCCAATTACCAATAACTAGAATAATAGAAGATTAAATATAATACATGCAAATTAAAAATCTAATTTAGATGATATTTGATCTCGTGAAGAATAATTATTCGGAAAAAATAATTTGATATAATTAGAAGAATGAATAAGTATGCTTTGAGCTATACGTGACATTGAATGTTTTAAATGCGAGTACGTTAAATGTTGAAAGGAATCGAATATTTCTTTAATGCATATTCTTAACTTATAAATAGGAATAAAAAAGTAATATTCTATTATAATATTCTTTTCTTTAATCCTTTGATTTCCGTCACCGTTTATAAACATTAGAAGTTTCCTCTTTGTGTGAGCTTAAGTGATCTTCTATAATGTATATTTTTTAGAAGCATTTGCATAAAAGCAAACGTTAGACACGATGTACTTCTCAAATTATTATTATACTAAGGCATGATATATAAACTCACTCCATAAAAAACCGAATAAATTTTCTCAAAAAATCGTTTCTTTCTTCTCTTACTCGATAAATAAACGGCTAAATTAATGAAACTTTGTTGATATTTAACCTATTATTATTTCTAATAATTATGTTCAATCTGAGATATGCCGATAATTTTCAAAAGAAAAACAACTTAACTAATAATTTAATATAATATTTTAAATATCAAATATATATTTTTTCTAATGTATCTCAAAAACATAGTAAAGCAAAACAACTTGACATAATTTGTTTATAGAAATGTATGGTGAAAATATTTTCTAATTATTTACAAAGAAAAATAGAACTTTAGTTATTAAAATATAAAATTTATATTCTATTTTCTATTAATAGTCGTTTTTTAAATAATTATTGCATATTTATTAGATGTCATATATTTAAATAGCAACCAATCATATAAATAATATGTAAAGATTATTCACTCAATATAAAAATATTATACCAAATCGCTGCTTATTTTTTTCTTAAAAAATTGGGCAAATATTTTCCTAAAGAGTTAAATTACTTATTCTAGTCTAAATAGTCTTTGTTAATTCATAAATTTTTGTAAATAAAAAGACGATAACAAACGAAACTAGTTTATCTATCAAAAGATTATTTTATTTTAGTAAATAATAAATATGAATAAATTTAAAATATAAATATTAAATGTACATGTGTATAGAAAATTTTTCTATTAATGTAATGAAATAAATACTATTAAGTTTTCTTTAATCAAAAGAAACGGAAAAATATTTTATGTATATTCTTCTAATAAAATATATGTTAATTTAACATCCAAATAAACATAAAACGCATGATGCATGAGAATCATCATTTTTCCTTCTCGCTTGTCTAGGACTATGATAATAATTTTATTCTCATGACAATTTTCTTTTGACTGTTGTTCAAGATGACTAAGAATTTTCAAAATGATTTGATAATACGTAATGATAGATAAGTTATTAAAGTTAACAGTTGTAAAAAAAAAAACTTTTTAAAAACTATATCAGTGGTTTCAATGGAAGTCACGCCTGCTAATGTCGATTAGGTATGTTAAATATGGCAAAAATTCAAATAAATAAATGTAAAAATTTCGAAATGATTGCTTACCGAGCAGACCTAATAAGATAACACTGATTTGAACCAGGACTAGCGAGATTCTATTTGATGTAAATAATGCTAACATTGGTTTTAATTTGTTATAAATAAAATATAATCTAAAAAAAAAGTTATTTAATATAGGTCAGATAAATAAATTAATTATGCTTTTTTTTCTATTTTATACTATTAAAAAGATGTCTTTAGAATTTTTTACTTACATCAATATAACGAACAAGAAAAAAAAAAAGAGAATAAAAAATACTAGACTGATGCTTCAAATGTCTCTATTCCATTGATGAATATTTATATATAAATAGAAGCGAGAAAGATCAATCTATAATATTTTTCTCTTTTTCTTTTCTTAGGTTAGTTTTCTACTCTGTATTATATTGCATCGTATACTAAGTAAGCACACAAAGATAGAATGGATTCGTACTGATAGTCTTGTACTTCAATAGAAAACAAACTCAAAACACTTATATACAAGTGAATCCTTGATATAATAATAGATTCTCCTATTCCGAAAGAATTAATCCGTAGGAAATATATGTTTTCACGGACAGAAATAGCCAGAAGTTCTGATAGATCATAATAGAAGATCTCAAGATTTTTCAATTGCAGGGAAATTTTGAAAAACTGCCTTTAAAAGAGCTCACAGCTGAAACCTATTATAATCATGTAGACACTCAACTATAATTTACCATAAACAGTGTTATAATGAAAAAGATCGTCTAGAAAATGAAGAAGCACGGACGTGTTTCTTTTTTTCTCTCTTCTATATTTTATTCGTTATATAAACATGCATACTAACAATTTATTTCTCCCATTATATTAAAAGAACAATTATTTTTGTTCGCAATTTAAAGTTAATTTTAACAGAATAAAAAAAAACAGAAGTTAATGTTACAAAATGAGTTGAGAAATTATTGCATATTATTTCAAAATATCCCTCAATGGGAAATGTCATACTTTAATCTTATTCTTTCGTTATTAATAAACACATGCACACATACACAGTTGACAAAAAAAAAAGTTTTCTAATTAAACACATTGAAAGCAATTAATTTTATACTGTGAAAAACAATTATTCTACTAAGTTGGAGAAAATACTAGTTAAGAAGGGTAACGCTATAATTTCAAATAAGAGATATGATGAATTTTATACCAAATAAAAGCACCTAAAAAATGAGGTTTGTTGATGCTAAATAGTAAGAGTTATATAAACATTTTAATATCAAATTTAAGAAACTTTCAGACATTTTATACATTTTTGGAGGTGGAAAAGGTAGGTGGTAGTAATTCAAAAATGAAATAAAATGTTTTACATGAATATTTTTACATGGTTCAATAGAGCTTGTCGAGCTCGTCTAAACTATATATATTAAAAAGAATTTAATCAGGATTTTTGGGTTGAAATTAATTAAAAACTGTTTAACGAAGGTACCCAAAAATTCACATTTTTTACATCTTTTATAGGAGAAAAAAGTAGTCTTTTTTACAATAAATCCAACTATCATCCATTAGTGTGCTTACGTAAGATATTTGAAAATACGCTCATTCGACGTAGTTTTTCATGCTGCATCGAATGAGTATATTTAGAAATGCTTGAGGGAGTAAAAATAATTAAAAAAAAGCTAATTTTATTGAAAAATTGAGTGTTGTTACCTTTTTCAAAGATTTTCTAAATAAGTTTTTAAATTCTTTATCAGAAACAATGACTTACATTTTTTTAAATATATACAGTTTTGTAGAGCTCGACAAGCTCAATCGAACCACATGTAAAAATATTCAAGAAAAAATATTTCATTCCATTTTTAAATTACTACCACCTACCTTTTCCACCTCCAAAAATGTATAAAATGTCTGAAAGTTTCTTAAATTTGATATTAAAATGTTTACATGACTCTTATTATTTAGCATGAATAAGCCTAATTTTTCAAGTGCTTTTATTTGGTATAAAATTCATCATATCTCTTATTTGAAATTACAGCGTTACCTTCCTTGAATAAGACTTTTTCCAACCTTGTAAAAACTGTTGAAAAAACAATGACTTTTTTCTTTTTCATACGTTTACTTTTCTAACTACCGATATTATTTGAATCATATTTATATAATGAGAAAATGTGTCGAGAGAACTATGAGAATAATCAATTAAAACGTTTATTCGTATATTTCTTAATTAGATATAATTATTATGATATATATATTAAAAATATATTTATGGTATACTATATTATCTGATTCAATTGATTAAATCTATAGATTACAATGGGGATAGAAATGAAAAAGGATTTCCTTTTTTCTATAGTTTGACTTATGTTTTATCTTTTTCTCTTGAGAAATTTTTTTAGATTACTATTTAATCACTTTTTATATCTTCGGTATGACATATACGATAATAATCATGATTGAGAGAATCTATCCTCAGATTTCAAGAATAATCATTTATTTTTCGCTGGCTAAACGACTTTCTCTATTTTTTTTTTCTTCGTGTCTCTTACTAACAAACGCGCAATTGACTAAAAATCATTTCAGTAATCATTAGATGTTGTGACATGATATTTAGGATTATGTTTACTCTTATCTATTGAATAATGATATAAACGAAGATTTTTTTACGATATTTAGTATATAAAAATGTTCCAAATTTTAATATTACGAAGTAAAAAATGAATTCATTTTTTCAATAAAATAATTAACAATATAATAGAGAATATAAGAACTTTAAAAACATTTATTAAAAGCATTTGATTTTTCAATAGAAAAAGCTCTTATAGAAGTATTTAAATAAGTATACTTAAGAACAACAGTATTTTCATTATTGCAATCAATTACTTGAATATTTTTCTGTCTATTTCCTGCAATATTTATATGTTGATAAGTAGTTTACTTCCTCAATTTTTATACTATTACTAGAAAATACATCAAATTTCACTCGTTATTTTTTGAATATTGAATATAGCATCTTTAGACTAATTGTTCTTTGCCGTTAAAAACAAATAAAATAAAGTATTTGTAATATATGTTCATTTGTTAATGAATCATATATTATTTATTAAATTCATTCTTATAATACAAATAAACAGTGTACTAATTATATGTCACATTTTTTAAATATTATTCGGATTCTTTAAATTTAATATAATAATCTAAAAAAAATTTTGACGAATATTTCATAATGAACTTATGAATTATTGTTTGATTTGTATGTATTCGAATCCTATTCTATGAGATATTCCTGTATTGAAGTAAATTTTTATTTTGATATTTTTTAAGAATAAAAATGTCTATATTATTATGTTCCTTCTTTTTAAATGTGTAATTACATTAATTGTCGTAAAAAAAATATAAAACTATATTTTTAGTTTATATACTTTTTTTTTAAAAGTAGAACGATATTCTATTAACTATAGTTTGATTTTGGAAATGCATTAGTTAACATTTATTGTTTACTTGATTGTAAATCGCAAATATTTATTTCCTATGAAGTTTTTTTTTTCTAATATTTAGATTAATCTTAAATAAAAAGCATGAACCAAAACGAGAAAAAGCTTTTTGTTATACATAATAATCGATTGTTAACAATTTGTTTATTTTTCAAGTTCCGTAATGTTCTATAAACACTAGAAACAATTTACCAAATATTGCTAAAGGCCTTCATGACTTACATTTCAACTAATCATTGTAACTCTACTCAATTTATGATTGCTAGTTAATAAACTCATTAATTCTCATAAATACATACATTGAATAAGGAATAGTTACCATGAAAGTTTTGATTTATTAACATTGTCTAAAAAACTTTTATTTTTAATTAATTATAAAATGTATCATATTGTACGAAATGATAAGGTTTATTTAGAATGATATTAATTTGTATTAATGCAATACAAAATGATTGGTGACATCATATAAAAATATATAATTACTCATTTTTGTCCATGCATAGTCTATTGTTTACAAAAAGTCAATAATAGAAGAATATTTGAGTAATATTCTACTATATGAATTGATAATTAGACATGTACCAAAATCAAAACTGGTTTTGAAGTTTCTGTTTTGATTTTGATATATTTGATAAAAAGCAATTTAATAATCATAAATTCACAAGATATTTTTGTCTTCTTTAAATAAGATCTTTATATGATATTAAATAAATGTTTATTTTTCTTCAAACTAGTTCATAGAAGGTATAATTATAAAATATGAATTACGTATTTTTCTAAGAAACGATTGTATTACAATACTTAATATAAGTCAGTCTTTTTCATAAATTCTATCTTAAACAGCTTCTTAGTTTTAGTTTTTTTCTCTAAGTGAACTTTTATTAGGAATATATAAAGCTAAAAATTATGAATCATTTCGTCTCTCTTCTCATCAAAATGTCTATGCATATTGATATAATTAATAAGAAACAAAACATAATCTTTGTAGTATTTTATATATTGAGATGATATTTGAAAGCGATAAAATTCTTCGTAACTGGATCAGATCGATCGATTCTATTATAGAATATAATCAGTAAAAAAAAACAGGTTCATTCAATATACCAATTAAAAATCCAGTTCTTTAATACTGATCAATAATTATTGAGAATAATGGATGATTAAATCTATATCATTAATGATTAAAAATTGGAAGTCATAAAAAAAGAATTGATATGATGAAATTTTAAAGGTATTTTTAACAAAACGAATAAAAATATATTTAAAAACAAACTCATAAAAAAGAATTTCATTTCTTATACACAACAAAATGACCCGTCAGAGATGTTGACTCGTGCACTTTAACTATCAATTCGTTTTTCTTTGTCATGTCATCATCATTTTGAGAATAAAGAGTATAGATTTATACATTATAATACATAAATCTTTTTTATTATTCACAAGTTAAATATCAATAAGAAAATAAAATGACTTTTAAATCTTCTACTTTATCAGAATTGACAATCTTACATCTATTTCGTATATAAATATAAGTATAAAAATTTATAAAATATTCATGATTAATCATTTATCAATTATTTTTATTGGTATTAATCTTTTATTACTAACAAAATTTCAAATAGTTCAAACACAAAAACTGAAAGATAATAAGACAATTTGTATTGATGATCATTCTCGAGCAAACTATATGGATTTTTTAAAAATATGTTATATAAATGATATACAAAATCATTCTGTTCTTGTCTGGTTTACTATTAAAAATTTTCTAAATACATTTAATTCATATCGTTTTATTTTACGATCAATTGATAATGAATTATTATCGAGTGTTTTCATTACAACATTAACTAATTTTACAGAACTTAACGATTTTGAAAATAGTTTACGTATACTTAAACTTGATTTAGGTCAATATGAAGTTTGTATTGAATTTCAATCAAATTCTTCAAGATTTATATATCAACCACGTGATGCTTGTATACTTATAAAAATAGGTTCATTATCATATCAAACATTTAAACAAGATTCAACACCAATACTTATTGCATTAGCTACTGGTATAGTTCTTTTTTTTATTCTTGGTCTTGTTGTTCAATGGGGTCAAGATAAACGTAGAAAAAAACATCAAGATGATAGTAGACCACGAATACGTTCAACAAGTATACTTTCAACAATATCATTAAAACAACAACGTGAACGTTTTGTACAAGCATTGTTTCATCGTCATATTGATCAACCAGAAGAATCACGTTTACGTCAATGGGCACGTAATTTAGCATTTAGACATCGTATTTCAACACAAGAACAAGATGTTGAAAAACCAAGAATGTTTAAAAAATGGAGACTTTTTTTCCCATCAGCAAATCAATCAGTACAATCACGATCTCGAGCAGAAACAATTTCTCAGGATGGATATTCATCCGAACCAGTTTTAACTAAAAATAATGTTAATACAATTTCAGATGAAGAACATCATGAAACAATACCTAGAAAAGTTTCATTTCACTTGACACCATTAGAAGAATTTGAAATGCCATAAGAAAATCATTTATTCTATTCATTAATTTTGAAAATAAAAAGAAAATTTTTTAAAACTACGTAAACAAATTGTTGTATATTTTCTCAAAAATATGGACATATTTAATAATATCCATTATTTTATGTTTGTTCTTCAATATATATATAATAAAAACGCACATTTTATCTATTTATTTTATTTAAACAACAACAAAAACAATCACAAAAGGATATGTTAAATAAAGTTGTCTGAGTTCTCGTTTGTCTTTTTGTTTTTGTTTAGATTTAAACTAATATGCATTAAAATACGTTTGTAATAAATTTGAATTAACACTACTTTGCATATATCGAAATGCTGATATATATGATGCATCTATAACAATCGTATTATCCATTGGATTTATTTCTTGATGGTATGTTGATGATGGTGAACTTGATTTAGTTGATTGG
>JAJEKB010025133.1:0-10039 GCA_022393335.1 Macrotrachela quadricornifera | reverse complement strand
CTTTTATGTTCAACCTTCTCTTTCTATCCATAATTCATATATATATATATATATAGCAATAAGTATTAACAATTCTTTTTATTGTTTTATCATCTGCCATCATAATCAAAATGAGAGGCTTTGCCTATAGTACAATATGCTGTCTGAATCCGTATGGTACTCGTTTATATATACGATAGAATCACTATGATACCTCAGCTAGATCAAGATATTAACAACAAATGAAAAGGTCAATAAAATTCGTTATAATGTATATATGTACATGATGATCGTATCAAGTGAATATGTTATGTATATTGGGAGAAAGAAAACCAATGATAATAATAGTGAATGTTGAGAATAGAAATACGTCGATCATTTGATTGTGTGAGCGAGAAAAAGATAGACAGATTGAAAGATCAAGAAATATGTCGATATCAGAATCAATGGATGTTTCTGTTACTTATTCAATAGATGATTTAGACAAGTAAGAATAAATGTTTTTAAATATATATATATTTTTTTTAAATATAGAAGATAAAAGACCATAGATGAATGACATCTAGGATTTAATAAAAATCGAATCAAAATAATAAAAAAAATGTTTTTACAATAGCAAATCAATTAGTAAAATAATTAATAAAAGAAATTTAATTGATATAATAGATATAAATTAGTAAGAGGTATAGACAATATCATGATGTTCTTCAATAAGAATTTTTTAAGAGTGCCGTCATGACGACAATGTGGTAAAGAATGGAATATTCTTTCCCCTGTCGACTAATTTTGATTGTTTATTTCATTTATGTTGTTGAATTATTCTATAAAAATATTTATTATTATATTTTTCTAAAATTTATCTCTTCTATCATAGAAAAATAATTCATTTATTTATTATTTTCTTTTATTTATTTATGAATTTTTACTCATATGCGGTTGTGTTTTATACGTGTATTTTTAATAATATTCAGTACATTTTCTTTTCAACTAGGCATCGAAAAGTTTAAATATGCTGAAATCTACCAAGCACTTATAACTGTTTCATTCTTCTTTTCTCTTTTTCTTTTACTTGTCGTTTGATAAATAACGATGGTAGAAAGGAATGATTAGTGGGTGTTATGCTAGTATGGTATAATGTCGATTAGATTGGTGTTAGAGAAGGAGGAGAACAAAAATAAGGAAGAAGTCCTTGTTGTTATCGATCTTCATCAAGTCTTTCATTTCTTTTTGCCCTACTCTTTTCTCTTCTCCTTCTCTCTCTTTTTTTTTTACTACTTCTTCTATAAATGCCCTCTAGAGAAACTAACAAATAAACAAACAACAACAACAACAACAACCACAAAAAAACCGAACAGAAATGATGAAAAATGAATGAAGAATATGTTGAACTAACTAAAATAAAAATTCTCTAAATAGGTGATGGTATGTCAACTGTTTCGGTAAAAAATAAGGAAAACAAAGAATTATATTAACACATTGACAATGATAATTTATCAAGCGCAACAAATGCACCAATATAAAGAAAAAAAAACTCGTTTCGTTTACTTCATTTTCTTTCTTCGTCCTTCCTCTTCTTCGCGTGTTTATATATGTGTATAACTATATATATATGTGTGTGTGTCTGCATGTTATTTTCTCCATTCTCTTTAGTAGTGTTGCTATTTTGTATACTATTCGATGATGGGAAAAATGCCATAGTGCATGTGCTCATTCTTTTATACTACAGAACAGATACATCTATCTTTTTTCTTTCTTCATCTATCCTCAATCGTCATTTTGTAGAACATAGCATAGAATGAAAGATTCTGTGGCATCGCCACCACCTCCGTTGCAATATTCTTATTATTCACCAACATATTCACATCATCAATTTGGATCACCAACATGGCATCATACACTATCATCTTCATCTCATCAATATGATCTACCGGTATCATCTAGATCACCTTATCGTTATACACCTGCAACACATTATTATCCTCCACATATAAATAGCAGATCATCTCAATATCAAACCAATGGGTAAGAAACAAAAAAAAAAAAAAGTAGACTCTATCATATCTGTCTGCAATTATAGCACTTTCAACTGTTGATTATGCCTTTTATGGCATAATCTCTGAGAGCATATGCTTGTGTAGGCGAATTAGCAAGGACAAAATATTCGTTGATGATTATAATTGCTCCATACATAACACTCTTACTCTTTGCTTATCCATCTACCATTTGCGTCTAACATGTCAGCAACTTATATACACATAAAATACAAAACGTGTTTGTCTATATATTAAATTGATCTAGAAAAAGAAAACGAATAAGGCCAAGAATATTAATATAATTATTGAAACTGTCATAGATTCAATATCAGAAGGACATAATAGAAAAAAAAAAGATGTTCGAATTTTAGATTAGTTTTGAATCTTAAATTAATAGTAAGATCATATAATAAATTGATCAATTGCTCTTTATCATGTTTGTTTGTTAATATGTTTTTTTTTCTCTTGGTTTTTTTTTTTATGATTTGACTTTTTACTTTTCATATCAAAGCAATGTATACATTGTAATCGGAAACCTTTTAATTTTCATCGACGTGCTTTTTGATTGTAGTTCAAATTCTAATTAAATCATAAACAAAAAACCTTGAATTATTTATTGAAAAGAAAATACAAAAAACGGATTTTTAACATGCGACAGTAATACATAGATAGTATCAACCTTGCATAGTCAATGAATAATGAAGGTAGATATGCTCTAGTTGTTTGTTTTTCACTTATATACATTATTCACGAAGAAAAAAACTAATTATTCATTAACTGTCAAAATCGATTCTGTACTTATAGATATATGAGGTATTTTATGATTTAAAAATGTTTATCATGATAAACATAAAGATTACTGAATGATTATATTGATAAAAAAAAAAAGTTTCTTTCTTAATGTCTCTTTTGTTGAAGTGATAATCGAAATCTGACTTATGTCAATAGAAAATAAGAAAAACGTGTTGATAAATAAAATAAAAATATGTAATTTATTTCTTCTAGTCAAATTCCTTATGATGAAGAAACACCATCGGATGATGGGAATGAATCAGATTCACCAAAACCATTTGACAAGTAATATTTAAATTATTCTTTTTTTTTATAAAATAAAAAAAAAACATTATTATTCCAGAAAAATGTTTATTGGTGGACTTTCATGGCAAACAACACCAGGTAAAAATCAATATCTTATTGAATAATATTTAATAATTGAATTTTCTTTTTTTTTTTTAGAAAATTTAAAAAATTATTTTACTCAATTCGGTGAAATATTAGAATGTATGATTATGAAAGATGCAATTACAAAACGATCGAGGTAAATAAATCAAAAAATCTTTTTTATTTATTTATTATTTATTCTAATTTTAATATAGAGGTTTTGGTTTCATCACATTTAAAGAAGCAAATTCAGTAGATAAAGTTTTAGCTAAAGATGTTCATACATTGGACGAAAAACAGGTATGAAACATATTTGTTTATACATCAGTTTGATAATGATCAAAAGACGTGTTCATAATTCTTGTTTTATCATTAAGTAAATTTAATGATAAACGTGGTAGAGGTATTGGTGGAGCTGATAATGATTTTGCACGTAATTTTCTAAAAGATCTAGTTATATAAACAAGTGAACCAATTAAAAATATAAGTAATAAAGTAAAACTAATCAAAGCGAGTATACAATAAGGTATAAAATGTCGTTGAAATATTTCTGATTGATTATAATAAGAATTCTTAGCAAAAATAAATAAAATAACTGTTATTAAAAATGTGAATAATGTAAATAAAATAAACATAAATGCAAAACGAATATTTTCATGATAAATTGAAATATCATTTTGCCAATAATTTGAAGATTGTCTTAACATATGAAAAATAAATATTAACCACTGTTACCAAAATTGTTTAATTAAAAATATAAAAAAAGAAGAATAAAAAAAAAAGAATTTTTTCTTTCTATCTTACCGGAAGTGTGACTATTTACTTACGATAAATATAGAAAATAACCAGCACTCATTTTTACTATTGCTTCATTATAGCTCATCATTAGTATAATTTTTTCTTCTCTTCTCTCTCTCTCTTGCTTTACTATATAAATTTATGTGTTTTAATTCAAAATTTTTTCCACTGAACTCGTCATATTTATTTTGGAAAAAAAAAGTTTCTTTTCTTCTATTTTTAGTCTAAAATCAATGTAATAAAAGAATCTATTATTGTAATATATATTTATTTATGAAAGACAAGTATACGTAGATAGATAGAAATTGCATGCAATAAATTCAGTGAAAAATGACAAAAGAAAAAAAAACCGGAAAACAGAAAATATAAGAAATACCAAAAAAAAAGAATATTTCCTATTTGATAGATGCTGAAAAGATGTGCTCTGTTGTGCGTATTATTTTTACTCTTCTTGTCTTATCTATCAAACAGATGTTTGAAAAAATTATCAATACCATCATTAATTTAATATTGCTAAAAATAAACAATTATTTTTTTTTTCAAAATTTTATTGTTTAATAAACAACAGATTGTTATTATTCATTTCGTCCTTAAGGCATATATGCTTTTCACACATAACAACTCTTTTGAATTGATGTCAATTTAGATATGATATCATCAAAAAACAAACAATAATCAGTTGATCAATTATCTATTGTATAAATGAAAGATGAGAGAATATTTGTCTTGTTACACTTGATTAATTATGAAAAATCTAGGTTTTTAAATTAACTATATGACATATTATATTAATTACATATGATTGAATTCTTTATATTTATTTTAGATCGATCCGAAACCAGCTTATCCTCGTCAAAAACATCCTAAAGTAAGTAATTATTTTTTGATCTTTAAGGTTTATTTATGTGTGTGTGCAAATAATGACAGTTTTATACTCATTGCATGTTAGTCTCGTTGTCAGACGAGAAAGGAAAGAAGCGAGACTGTTATTCATCGGAATCGATCCGATAAACTGCTAAAAAACGACAGCAATAGCAGATCATTTGCGAGAACGTGCGTGTACATCCGGTCTCTTTTCCTCTCTCGGATGTTCGCAAGATGACTGAAGAACATTCGACTTTGCTTAAGTCGAGAGATGGAAGGAGAGAGAGAGAGAGAAAGTGTAAGTAAGTCAAAAAAAAAAGGGAAAAAGACCAGAAAGAGAAATGAAGGAAAACAAACATAGTCGTTTTCATCATCACCATGATTTTCTGTGGTGATACTTCTAGGAGAAAAAAAGATTTTCGAATGTAATCAACAAAAAAAAAAGAATGACGAAGAGAGAGAAAAAAAAGCAGCATTTACTTCTTTATTGATGACAACAAGATAGAAAGAATTGATGGCTAACAAAGATACAGTTAAGATCTAACTATCTATTCTCAAGTGACGAAATCTTTTTTTATATTTAACATTATTCTTTCATTTTCTTAACAAATCTTCTTTTTACACAATGAGTAACGGAAACAACAATACATTAGTTTTATTGGACAATATTGTTGCTCAAGATCTTCTTAGTAAAGCAAAGGTATGAATGATTATCCTTATCATAAAAAAAGGATATTCAATCATTTAGTTAATGTTTAATGATTTCTTTCCGTACTATCGACAATCGTAGAAACACAAAAAGAAGAAAAAAAAACTGTCGGTGGTATATGTATGTATGCAAGAAAAAGAGAGAAAGAGAGAAGAAAATGAGATCGATTTAATTGAAGGATTGATTGCACTAGCATAACAACATTTTTTTTGCATTCTATTAACAATTTAACAGAATAGAAGATATTTTTATTGTAAATATAAATAAGATATGACCGCTTGGTTATTATAAATTTAGAGAATTTTATTCATATGTGATAACCTTTAACCGTCAATGGGCAATGGTCGGTCGGTGTACGGGTTTCTTTCTTCTTTTTTTTTTTTCAATATGTATAAAGAAAGAAAGAGATGAAAGTGCAATTTTATGTTATTGACAACGAACTTTTTCTCACGAGCGTTCTTTTGTTTCTCTGACCCTACAAAAGCCTTTAACCATCCATCATTTTCTCGTTCAGTTCAGTTAGACGAGCGTCAATGTTCACGTTCTTTCAGCCACTACTAACACCATCAACATCATCATTGTCCATCTTATGGGTCTCTCTTCTTTCTCTCTTCTTGTTTTTTTTTCTCTCTATTGTCGTTGCCGTCGTCTTCTCGGCTCGTTTGACTCTACAATTCTGAAATTTCATAGGACGATGTGCTGTCGATAGCAAGTATATAGGCAAGAGAGCAACAAGCAGTGCGCTCGCTCGCACATATATATATATATATATATGAGAGAGAATTTCAAACTCTTTCTCTCTCATTCTTCTCCACTCGAGAGAAAAAAATAAGAAAAAAAGGAAAGGGAGAGAGAGAGAAGATAGATTTCGTTCTTCTTCATTCATCTCGCTCACTCTTTCGCACGAATGTACACATATACTGAAGCGTACAGTGCACATGCGATATATACTTAGATTCAGTCACAATAATTGATTACTATTCTATCATGGCCACATATATACTTTTGGATCCGAATGAAATTGTTCAACAACAACAACAAGCAATGGCTGCAGCTGCGGCAGCTGCTGTTAATAATCCGACGAATAATAATAGTTTTTTAAATAATACTTTTCCTAATTCAACTATTTCAAATAAAAACTCATCATCAAACGATGTAAGTTTTCCTATTTATTTATTTATTAAACATTGAGATGACTTTTATCTTTATCATATATGTATGTATATGTATATGTGTATGTGTACATATACTCATCATATGTCTATTTAACTAACCCTCCGTGCGATCACACGTATATTAAACCTTTTTTTTTCTCTTTACTTTGCTTTAATCCATCATCATCTTTGTTTATGTGGATTGAACTCCACCGGCGGATGGACAGTCACCTCGATTTCTTTTCTTTTTTTCTATTTTACTTGCTTAAATTTGCGTCATAAAGGTCATCACTAGCGGGTAAATTTGAATATGAAATGAGAATGGAAAAGAAAAAGACTTCGATCGTATAATCAAATGAGTACGAGTATAAGTGTGTATGAGAACGAGAGAAAAAAAAATCTATTCGTCGCTATTGCCGATTGATCAGTAATAGTGAGAAAAAGCTGGATTCAGTCGTTGTCGTCTCTCCTCCCTAATTAAACACAAAATGATAATGCCCTAAAGGAGACTATATAGTAGAAATATTTTCTCTTCACTTGTTCGTTCATACAATTGCTTATACTACGACAACATCACTAGAATTGAGTAGTTCTCTTTCTTTCGTTTTATATATCTTCATCATAGTCATTATCGTTGATGACGACAACGACGACGACAAGGTTCATTAGATCGATAGTGCAACAGATTGATTGTCGGCAAACGGATGACGAGAATGACTGGTCTCTTGAGATACCTTGTGTGCATATATGCCTAAGTTAAGTAATGCACTTAAGAGAAAAAGAAGAAAAAGAACAAGAAGATGATGAGACACCTACATATGAGATCCGTAAATCCTCAAGTAAATAGTGTATGTGCGTGTGTAAGAGCAATCATCTATTCTTTTCGATATAATATAGGTTTTTTTTTTCTTAAGATGGTGACACGAACAAAGAAGATCTTTGTTGGAGGATTATCAGCTAATACAACTGTTGAAGATGTTAAAAAATATTTTGAGCAATATGGAAAAGTTGAAGATGCTATGTTAATGATTGATAAACAAACAGCACGTCATCGAGGTTTGATAAATAAAATATTTTTTCTATAAACAAATAAAAAAGAAGATTTTTTTTTTCTTTCTTAATAAGGTTTCGGTTTTGTCACTTGGGAATCTGAAGATGTTGTTGATAAAGTTTGTGCCATTCATTTTCATGAAATCAATAATAAAATGGTAAATATTTAATTTGATATATATATATGTAGATATATTTAATTTAACAAAAAAAAGGTTGAATGTAAAAAAGCTCAACCAAAAGAAGTTATGTATGCTCAACAAATGGCTAAAGGAAAAGCAGCTTTACAACGTGGTGCCTATGGTGATATACTCAGTAAATAAATTTTTTTATTTAAATAAAATATATTATTGAAGTTTTTCTTTTTGTCTTTAGGTGCTTATGTATATGGTTTAAATCGAAGTATTCCAGCAACTTATGCAACACCAATTTATCCATTTTCGCCTGGTATGTTTATTTGTTTTTGTTTAAAAAATAAAATAATAAATAAATAAATAAAAATAAAAATCATCCAATATTTTCAGCTACGTCATGAAAGATAAATTATAATCCGTATGTGTTTTTCTTTTTTGTTCTATTAGTAGATTATGAGTATATAGAAGATAGGATATAGAAAAAATAAACAAGATTATTTAGTATCGTAGTTCGTGATATGTTAGGTACACGTATTTTCTTCAAATAAAATATACATATATATATATATATATATATAAAATTTCTCTAGTTTATTTATGTGTGTTTGTTTTATTATTATATTTTTTTGTGTACGCACTATGTTTTTTTTATTGTAGACGGAATGTCTTCTATTGATGGTGAGAGTGTGCTATAGAAAAATGACACATAAAGTTAGATTTAGAATATATTATATATATATACACACTTTTTTTTTTGGTTATTTAATTAGTTAAACAATCATTTATATAAGAACATAGGCAATATTTTGATTCGAAAATTAAAAAGCATGTGTTCTATTGCTTTTTTTTCTTTAGTCTATTTTAAAAAATCTCTTTATTCCCTTGATCCTTTATGGATATTATTGATTTACAGAAGCTTTTCTTTTTTTTTTTTGGTTATAATTAATGCTTAATATGAATAAAAACATAAGGTTATTTCTTTATATTAGGTCTACAATCGACACAGATTAGTTATATACCGGCTGCTGTTGGACTTCAAACACCAACATTAACACCAGCTGGTGAACAACGCTATTTTGAATATCCAATAACACCTCAAGCTATGCATACTGCCGGTCAACTTACACGAGATTCTTTATTACAACGAAGTAAAATTAAATATATTTTGTAAAAAAAAAAGAGAAAAATTTTATTTTTTTTCTTGTCTAGGTGGTAATGGACTTGATTTTTTTCAAGGAGATCCACTTGCTGCGCAATATTTACAACAAACAAGTTCATCACCTGGTTTACCGATTGCTGTAAATAACAATAATTTTATTTGAAAAATTAATTGATTTATTTTTTATTTATTTTAGACTTCAATATTAACACCACCTTATGCTAATGGTTTTCATGGTCATTAATCCGAAGTATAGACATCATCAAGTCGATTGTACATTATGTTTTTTTTTTCTTTTTTTTTTTTGGCATGCCTATTATTCTCATCCCACTATTTGTGTGTATTATCATCTGATTACAGTGCAAAGCCCTGTTTAAAAAAAAAAGAAAAGATCATTGGATTTCTTCGTGTTCAAACATTTGCTTTTTTTTTTTCGACATTCCTTTGTCTTCCTTTATTTACATCACACACATACACATATATATATACATATATGCTTGATTATCACATATTATTTTTTATCTATTTGTTTTCTATTGAAACATCTTTTTTTGGCGGCATGCATATTCTTGTTGTTTGTTTATTTCGAATCTTTTTTTTTTGTTTTGTTTTTTTTTTGTGTTTTGAAAATAAGAAAAGAAAACAGCAAAGAGTACGATCGAGCGATATTCCTGCTCTTTTTGTCTATCTCTGCCGATGTGATACTGTGTATGATTAGTAACATAGATTAGCAAAGGTAGAGTTTATGGTTAGAAAAAAATAAATAAATAAATGAGTTTATAGGCAAGACACAAGTACTGTTTTTTTCTTTTTCTGTCGTGTAATTTTTTTTTTTGTTTCTTTTGCACTTATCATGATGATTTTGTTTTTGTTTTTTTTCTCAACCGGTTTATCTCACCATTCTTTACCCTTTGCCTAAAAATTGAATTATCTGCAAATAGTGTTTGATTGCTTTTTTTCTCCTTTTTTGCCGTTGTCATTTTCTGTCTATTATTTCT